>PVKA01020187.1:5571-40848 GCA_004027165.1 Ctenomys sociabilis | reverse complement strand
ATGTAATACAGGTATAAAAAATAAGATACGCAAACAGCTACACTTTCTTTACTGATAAGAGACATATGCTGTAATAATGTGTGTAAGTATAATATCATGTATGCACCTTCTATGATACCAAAACATTATGAAAACAGTTTGCAATGTATTAATTTATCAAATCCTTCTTGTCAAGGTATCTTAAAACTGTCTCACTGATATTTATACTTCAATAAAACAAAAATTAAAAAACAAACAAACAAACACTGTTCTGCTAATCATTTTGACAACTTGGATGAATAGCCAAAAGCCTAAAATGTTAACTCAGGAAGAAAATGTTGACCTGAATAGGTGTCTGTCTGTCTGTCTGTCTGTCTATCTATGTATCTATCATCTATCTATCTATCTATCTATCTATCTATCTATCTATCTATCTATCTATCTATCTATTTATCTATCTATCACCTATCTAAGGTAGTTTAAAACTGTTCCAAAGGCCAGGGAAATGTCTCAGTGGAATAAGTGCTTCCATGGCAAGTGTAAGGGCCTAAGTCAATCCCCAGTTCTGCAAAAAAAAAAAAAAAAAAAAAAAAAAAAAAAATTCTAGAAAAAATTGGAGGAGTATATGGATTCACTAGTGGGTTCTATGTGACATTTTGGGAGAAGTAACACCAATTTGACACAACTTGTTACATAAAATAGAAGGATTGGTCACATGAGATCTTCTACCCAATTCCATGAGGTCAGCTGATACTAAAAGCAGAATTTTAATTCAAATGCAAACATTTGAGCATAGGAGTATTAATTGCTGGGCACCAGTTCATGTTTAGTGAGCTTTATGGGACCAGATCCTTCCTTCCATCTTGTTTTCCCCTAAAAATCTATTGTCTTAACTCAAAGATTATTCCTTAAGTTCTTCCTACCGTTGATAAGTAAAGTAAAGTGGATGGCAATCCAGTTGACCGAACTTTCCAAGCCCTTTGCTCCGTACCTGAACTGGGCCCTAGCAGAGTGTTCACTGGTTTTTGCGTTTTTCTGAAATTCTAAACAAGATGATCTTTCTTACCTATTGAGAAAGCTGTCACTCTTGCCTTTTTGTTGACTGAGGTTGAAGAAGCTGTGTTAATAGTTCGGGAATATAATAATTTGTTTCTGTTGTTCATAATCATTTTTGTGTAACCTAGTGTTTGTCCTTCTGCTCATACAAAGGACTGTACTGAAACACCAGGTCACCAGGTGGGAGAGCATCCTGCAAGGTGAACGTAGTATGACTCAAAGACACCATCAGGTGTGTCAGCACACACACACGCACACACACACACATCCAGAAGTAGAGAGTTGAATTTTCTAGCATCTGTGGCTCTTCTGGCTTTCACTGGATGATCACCCCAAGTAAAATAATACCAGCACCCACCGGAAGCACCTGGTGTTTTCATGTGGGGTCCTCTGAGCTCCCATAATTTTCCTAGAGAGGTTGCTCTGCTCTTCCAGAGATATCTGCCCTGGCTGTAGAAGCTGCAGGATTCAAGAGGATGAAGGACAAATGTGCTGCTTGATTTTTTTACAAAAGGAAAAGAAAAAAAAAAATTCAAGGTTTATGGAAAGAAAGAGTTAATGTTTTCTAACTATTTGATCAATCTTACATGCCTATATCTGGTAGTCTGAACAACAAATTTGATAACAATATGTACTATATAACAGCCATTGTTAATTTCCTGTTCTTGTTTTGAAATTCTGTACCACTTCTTTTTTGTTTTATGGTGCTTTATTTTGGTATTTGTTTTTGTTTCTTTCTTCTTTAAAACAAAGTTAAATTTAAATTTTAAAAAAGAGGATGAAGGAGAGATGATCTCCCTGATTTAGCTCATGACTCCAAGATTCAGTTCATTTTTCCCAAGAATAAACTCCTACTTTCCTGTGAAGATGAATCAGTTAATGTTTACCAGTATGCATACACACACATTTCCAAACTTTTCATGTCATCCCAAAATTTCTTGATTATAAGGAAAACACAGCTTATGCTGTTACTATCCTGTGGGTCACACAGGATGGATTCTTCAAGGCAGAACACTAATAAGTTCATAATATACTAATAAGTGGAGGTCAACTTACCTGTGTAGCTCACTCCCCTCGGCTCACTCCTGAAAGCTGCTAGTCCAAGGTCCTGGTGGTTCTCCCATGCAGACTCGCGTCTTTTCCCACTTGATAGACCACAGTTCTGGATCACATCTCTCTTTGTGAATGAACGAAGACCTTTGTTTTGTGACAGTGAAAAGAACAATTGGTCCAAATCTGATTTGCTGTGTGGCAGTCAGGCAGCAAGTTCTTTATCCTGTTACTAAATTAGAAAATAACTCTCTGCAGGCACAGACAGACTGATTATCACAGGAGAGTTAAGACTGATAGTTCATCCAGACAATTTTGGCTGTTCTTACTGCACTTGGGCTTGTTAATTCAAAGAGATTCCTTATTTGTTGCTAGAATCCATGTCTCAGTCTTCCAGGGGGGTCTTTCCAAGAACAGTTGACAGGAACACTAACAGCTGGGAAGCTGATCCTGTGGGGCTGTGAGATGCTGAGGGTGCAGTGTCTAATATTACACACTTTGGATGGTGTTTATTCATGCTTCATAGTGGGCTTTCAGTATGTTCTTTAAACCCTATTCCCAATAACATCAACCATTTGTCTTTCTCATGACAGATTAGCTTGAATGTGAAGAAAAATCAAATTCTCTGTATTAGAGCTGTAATAAAGAATTGGATTCTCTTTGGGGTGGCCAAAAAGTCAGATGTCAAGCCCTGTCCCTATCTTCTCAATGCCGAGCATCCAGGTCAGCTGATAAAACACCCTGGTGCTCTCCTTTGGGCTGAGGGCAGATGATGCAAAGCTCCCAGTTAGGAACAAATCCTGACCCAAGTATAGTTCCACTTCAAGATCCCCTGGAGGAATTGATCAGAGGACCCTCCCCACCATGGATGCAAAAATCCAGGGATGCTCGTATTCCTTACGTAAAATGATGAATTCCTTTTTCCATGTAATCTACACATATTCTCTCTTTCACATCTCTAGATAACTTACAATACCTAATACAGCACAAACGTAATATGAATAAGTATTTTCCGAGCAATCATGCCAAGAAAAAACAGACTGTACGTGTGTAGGCAGTGCTTTGTTTTTCCATCATGATTCTATGGATACAGAGGGCCAACTGCTCTATCCCGCATCAATAGTTCAGGCCAGCTTCTGCTCCCTGCCCACTCAAGTCATTTCCTTCATGCATTTTCCACATTTCTTCCCCTTTTGCTAGCAAATTTGTGAAAACTCTATCTTTCTGATGTTAAATTTTCACATGTTATAAATGATGTAAGTATTTTCTGGTAACTGTCATTTATATTTTACTTTGCTCATTTCCTTTTTGCAGTGCCAACATTTAGGCTTTTAAAGTGCCGCATTTGACAATTCTTTAGCTTTTGATGTTGTATCGTTCTTAGAAAATGCTTCCTCTGCAAGACGCGGTGGCGCACGCATGTAATCCCAGCTGTAGAGAGGTCGAGGCACAAGGATCTCAAGGTTGAGGCCATCCTGGCCCACATAGTGAGACCATTTTCATTTCCCTTGCCTCATCTCAAAATTACAAGGTTATATTTTCAATCCAGAATTCCCATTAGATGTCTGCTTAGTTTTCTGGGCCTGTCTCTGCTGTTTCTTACATTTTTGTCTGTGTTGTGTCTTGGAGAAAGTCCTAGTTCTTCAATTTGACAATGATACATTGCACTACTCATTCTGTTTTCTGCCTGTTTTCTAGCCTATTTTCATTTTGGCAGTCATTTTAATTTCCAGTAAGTGTGTTGGAGCATACCCTTTAATAAACAATGTGGCATCTCATCTACTTACACTGTTCTGAGAACAAAAACCCTTTCGTTCTTGCACTGGTAGTTTTGTTTTCTTGAGGACAATATCTGTTTGTTAAGCGCGTTGCCTTTTTTTCCTCAAATGAGCTTTGTTGTCTGTGAACCTGAAGGTCAGACACTGGGTTCCTCTTCCCCAAGGCCACTTTTTCCACGGATGGATGCCCAGAAGAAACTATACCATGATGAGTGGGGTCACAAGGAGGGGACTATATATATATATATATTTTAATAAAACAATCTAACAGAGACCAGCAGTCCATAGTAGAAGTGGGTTGTCCACAGAAGCTGTCGACTTGAGCCATTCACAGCTCAGTATATTAACATGACTTTACTTTATGTACCTCCCTTTTCATACTTTTCTGCTGGATGGTTAAGATTGAGTTAAAGCAAGAGCTATATAACAAGAAATGTAACTTTTGTATCAGCTAAGTTCAGTCCGGTGCCCTCAGGGTTTATCCTGTAACCCTGTGCCACACTTTGTAGATCCCTTGTCAGTGTCAGCCTTGTGGATGAGTCACGGCCATTGCTTGACCAATTTGCTCTCTGTGGAAGCCTGAGAGAAAGTTTTCTCTTCATGTGACGCTTCTTAGGCACACTCTACATCATCGATCATATTCCTCTGTGGCTCCATAATCTCCTTGATCAGAAAATTTGGGGCACTACTTGAGTTATATGATGCTGCAGTACAGGTTCTCCTATGTCCTGAGTATTCACTGACCTTGAAAGGCTAGCGCCAAAATGTTGGCTGACCTTGCAGCCTTTCTTTTTCTCTAATTTTTGATCTGCAAACTTAACATTGTTAACTCTCCAGAAGAGAAGCTGATTATTACCCTACAACATATGCAGTTCAGTTTACCCACACTATTTGTCTAAACTTCAGACATCATAGGCATAACATGGAACATGTATTTTCCATCAAGTATTGAGATATTAAACTCTAAGTCCATACAGAATATGAGGAAGAAGAAAAAAAATTTCCTTAAAAAACAGGAATGAACACTTACATAGATTTCCATAGATATTTAGAAATCCATCCACATACAGCATAGTAGCATTGTAGCAGGACTGTCTTGCGAATTTTTTGCCTTATTTTTCATTTATTAAAAAAATGCCCTTTAAAAAAGGGCAGTATAGTAATAGCTGGCATGTCATGACAAGAGGTATGGATTTAGAAGACTAGAATGGCAGGCATTTGGAGGGTGACCCTTTTATTATACTTTGTTAAATTCAGTGTCGTTGCTTGGTTCACAGATATCAGCATATATAGTTAGTCAAAGTGAGAATCCTACCACTCAACTGCTAGTTTCAAAAATCTGATGTTTCTCAGGATCATTGTCTTACCAGTCTAGTGTGCATAAGTGAATGGTCTTGCCTTTCTCAGTGGTTCTCCTTGCCCTCTCCTCATTGTCCAATTCTCAAGTTCTCGCTTTCTTTTTAATTGTGTTATACATTTCTATTTGCAATTCTCCTTCTGAGTTATACTAGGGAGACTGTATGATATTTGCACATGTGAGTCTGGTTTATTTTGCTTATAAATATATATTCAAGTGGCATCCACTTAAATATGAAGGCTTCAAGTTTATCATTCTTTACAGCTGAGTAATACTCCACTGTATAAAAATACCACATCTTTTTCAACCATTCCTCATGTGACAGGCATCTTGGTTGTTTCCAAGATTTGGCTATCACAAACTGTGCTGCTGTAAACATAGGTACACATATATCACTATGATAAGATGTTTCAGTTCCTCTGGGAAAATTCCCAGTAGGGGGATAGCTGGCTTGAATGTTGCTATTCCTTGATAGTTTGGATGTTCATGCTCTCTTTCTCCTTCCTAGATGCTCCATAAACTTTCATGTTCTTAATTTCTCATCTCATGCTGTCTTAATGCTCATATCTGATTTTCACTAGATCAGTACTCATTTCTTACATTGTTAGGATGAAATGTTAGTATCTATAGCTGAGTTCCATAGAACACCTTGAGTTTTCCTTTTCTATACAAACTTGCTTTTCCTAGAAATAATGTGAATTTTAGTTATTTAACTTGAATTTTAAACTATACATACTGTGCATGTAATTTATATGCTCACATATAAAATATACATAAATATATTATTATGCAATGCATTAATATAGTATAAATTCACTACTATGCCATAAAACACTATATATAATTTTATATTGTTTCATACTGATTATTCTGTGAAAATATATACAAATCACAATTCTTATAAATCCAACTACAGTTCCCCACCAGCTACAGAAGTCTCTCACTGTAATCAAGGGTGCCATGTGTTTCATTAGTTTCTTCTTCCTGAAGATTTCTCACCTGCTCTAGAACTTCCTGAGTTGAATCTTTTGTTTTCTGTACAAATAATTTTTCTTTTCTTTGCTACATTCTCTTCTTGTGAATGGAAGCATCTCCAGCAGATCACCATTATTCAGATTTCGTATTTCAAATTCTTCTGCTTGCTGAATTCATTTGTAGCCCTCAAACCAAGAATTGTGGGGCCTTCTTGATCATTCGCAGGCAGTGAGCACTTCGGGTCACGCATGGTGATGCTGTCAGCTGAGGCCAAGGAAGTTGCCACTCTCCCTTCTGTTTCAGCTGTGCTGGAAAAAATGTCTTTTGCAAATGTTTGATCTCTATCTTCTTACATTAAATTTTCACATGTCATAAAATGGTGCGAATATTTTGTCCAAGACTGTCACATTTAATTTTGTTGATTCTTTTTTGTATTACCAACATTTTGGCTTTTCTACTGTCACATCCATCGGTATTTGGTGTCACATTTTTGTGCCGTCTGTTGATTTCTCTGCTTACTCTGGTCCCCAAACCTAGCGCTGAGGTACTTTCTTGTGCTCCCAAGCCCAACAACCTGCAGCGTACTTGAGGATCAGTGCCCTGGCCTGCAGTACAGCTGACACATCCCGCAAAGGGTAGAGGGAGTTCACTGAGCTACATGTGAAGACACTCCAAAAAGTACCCAGGCGACATCTAGAGAGCTAAGAAAAACACAGAAAAGTGCCAGAATTTGTGTGTTCCTGAGACAAAGTCAAAAGTGTAGTGTACAGCTAAAAGCCACAGAAGTTTCCAGCCACAGCACCAGTGTTGTAGAATGCGCAAAGCTTCTTAGCCAGTGTTCGCTATAAAGAAATAATGTACAATTAGCTAATTATAAGAAACACTCAGTGTGATTAAAATACATAGGAAATGTTTTTTTCAAAATTGGTTATAGTAGAAGACACATTGCCACTAATGCCCCCTCAAAATATTCCCCTCACCTTGGATGCAAGTCACCCCATTGTTGCGGCCACCAGGTGCCCAGGTGCCTAGTTCAGGGTTACTTCTGGGTGTGTCTGTGAGGGTGTTCTCAGGCAAGATCAGTATTCACATTGTTTTGTTTTTATTTTTTGCAGTACCAAGGATCGAACTCACTTATTCCATTGAACTATTTCCTGGCCCTAAGTGTTCACATTGTAGACTAAAGAAAGCTGATCCACCCTGAGTGGTGCTGCAGGTGAGCCTCAGCTCATCCAGGGAGGGAGCAATTAGAATGAAAAGTTAGAGGAAAGAGGAGGCCATCCGCTGGCTAACTGAGCCGGAACACAGGTCTGCTCACAGTGCTGGTGGTTCTGAAGTCCTCAGTGCTGGACTGGAATGTGCTTGAACTTTCTGGAAATTCTCAGCCTCCAAAATCATATGAGTCCATTCTTAATAGATCACTTCAGATGACAGACAGATGATAGATGTCTGACTTACTCATCTCATTGCTGAGACAAAATGTCTGATGCCATAAGTTAAAGGAGGAAAGGTTCATTTCAGCTCAGAGTTGGTAGAGATTTCAGTGCACAGTCAGCTGGATTCAGGGAAGGGTGTCATGGCAGGAGGCGCATGGCAGAGGAGAAATAGACCATGACATGGCAGGCAGAAGGCAGGAAGCAGCGAAGAAGCAACGGCGGCCCGCCTTCCTTCTCTACTTTTATACTCCGTCCAGACTATGAGCGTATTGGTTGGCACCACCCACACCCAAGTTGTGCTTCCCTATTATTCACACTCAGAACTATCCTAAACCAATAAGTAGACTAATTTAGTACCACACACCCTTAATTGAAGTATTATACCCTGATCCCCATCCAACTTAGAGAAGCCCCTCTTATGAACACATCAGGGTTTGGGGTTTCTCCTAGACACAAGCCATAGCAGGTAGATGGTGGGTAGGAAGGTGGGTAGGTACCTAGGTACATGCGTACGCGCATAGGTATGTAGGTAGGTACCTAGGTACATGCGTACGCGCATAGGTAGGTAGGCAGGCAGGCAGTTACCGTATCAGTTCTATTTTTTGGGAAAATCCTGGCTAGTGCACTCCTGAATGTTTTTCATATTTGTCCTGCCTTTTTCATCATTGCTTCTTTAAGATTCATCTCTCTTATTTGTTTGTTATTTAGGTACTAGGACTCAAACTCAGGACCCCGTGCTTGCCGGGCAGGTGCTATGCCACCCATATCCTCTCTCCTGCACACCTGGCATCATGTTCTAGCACAATGGTGCTCAGAGCAGCTTCAGCAGGCTCCAGTTACATCACACTGACTGCGATGTAGCTAATTTAAAAGAATAATTTACTTTATTACACTAATTTAAAGGAATATCCAAATTATGAGGCTCCAGGAATGTGACACTTTTCTGAATTTTTTGCTTTGTTAGGTAAAAATATGAAAGTAGAGCAATTAGTTTGTTGAGATACCAATTCACATTTGTGCTCCTTTCTCTGTAAATACTACTGCATTCTGTTCCAGAATTAAAGTGACTCAAGGCAAGTGTGTTCATTGGACACACGCTATGTCTCCTTTCCATTGCATTTCCGGAGCCTTATCTGCTTGCTGTTTTTGGGTAGACGGCAGACAGCGCGTTTTTTGTTCTTTTTCTATTAACAAGGATTTGTACATAAGCAGCCCCAACTGTTTTGATGACTTCTGCCACACCACAGAAGTATTGCGTAACTGCATTGCTACTTCATGAAAAAATCAAACTCTCAACAAATACGTAAGCCTTCAGAAGAACTCAGAACTGCAATTTAAGTATACAGCTGAAAATGGTAATAGAAAGGAGCCCAAACCATTGTTTGTGTATCAGGAAAAAAGGCCACTGGCAGTGGGTGGGGCTCACACTGGCCACCTCCAGGGGTGGACACACTGGAGCTTGACTGATAACCACTGATAACTTCGCTAGGAGGGTTGCAGTCCTACCAAGGGGCTCTAGACTATCATTCCTTTAACTGGACGAGCTTTCAGAGACGCCAGTAGCCCGACCAGTAACTTGAGACCTCCAAAAGATGAGAGGAAGTGTGTTCATTAGGGCTTTCTAAAGACCCCCACCCCCACCACCAAAAGACTGAAATGGGCAGCTGAAGTTGAGAAACTTGCCAGAAAGTTGTTGGACCACAGGTCTGCCTGCTGCTGTTCACTAGTGAATCATTTCTTTTGACAAAGAAGTTAGAAACTCAGTTTTTCAGGGAACTGCCTCTTTGCTGTTTTCCCACAAAGGCAAAGAGGTTAATGATAATGATATTTAACTTCAATTCATCTCACACATCAATTATTTATAGCATTGCTAGTCAGTAGAAACAAGAATTGGTTTTCAACCTTTAAATACAGATTTGGAAACAAGGATTTTAGTGGGAAAACTGAGGTTAGATCTTTAGTTCCTACCATCAAATGCAAATGTTTCAGCAAAGATTCTGTGTGTGGGTGTGTGCACATGTGTATGTAGTACATGGAGTGTGGTTGTGTGTGTGAGTGTGGGTCTGTGTAATATTCGCTTTGCTTTTATTAACTGAGTGAACAAGTAATACCTTTTAGTATTTCCTCAGAGGATGAAAACTGTTACGACCTGTCTGCTTCCAAGGTTACTCTGTAACCAAGGAGGTTATCAAACCAACTATCAACTTAAGAAAGTTAAGAGCAAATACTTTTTTTTTAAGGTTAGCATCCACTACAGTCTATTTATATTTATAACAAGTCTCTATATATTTATCATTTGTACTTTTTATTTTTAAAGATACTACAAAATAGTATAAAACAGAAGAAATTATAAATTATTCAGAATTTCACGAAACAAAATAATATGAGTTTCATGGTGTTTGTTGGATTGCATAGTGTTGTCTTCAGATTAGTTGTTCGTATTATCAGATATGGGCATGTAAAATTGGTGAAAGAAAAAATGTAAGAAATTAAGAAGAGCGTAAAAGGAAAAAGAATTAGAAAAAGAAAACAAAACAAATTGAACATTAACTGCTCCTTTCCATCGACCAGCAGAAATCCACAGTACAATTGTCTGAACCATCTGGCTTGCACGCATAGATATATCTCATTTCCCTGCTCTCTTTACTGTCTTTCACCTCATCTCAGTAATTCCTTCTATTTGAATAGGTTCATTCCCTTTCCCGCTGTCTATTGTCCCCTTCAGATTTTATTTCCTCTTTCAGGATCTTATACTAAGATCTACACTAAGGAGACAATGTGATGTTTGCCCATGTGAGTCTCATTTATTTTGCTTAAGAGTAAGTTCTCTAGTTGCATCCATTTACCAATAAAAGCTTCAAATTTAAAAAGACCACATCTTCTTTATCCATTACCCTGTTGATGGCCATTTGGTTGGTTTCCAGTATTTACCTATGACAAATTACACTGCTATAAATCGCTGTGGTAAGATGTTTTCAGCTCTTCAGGAAAAATACCCAGGAGAGGAACAGCTGAGTTGAATAGGACCTCCAACCTTAGCTTTTTGAGGAATCTCCACACTGGTGTCCATAGTAGTTGTACCAGTCCGCACTCCCACCAACAGCAGAAGATTCCACTTTTCCCCACAGCCCTTCAGCATTTATTGGTTGATTTCTTAATAATTACCATTCTATCTGGGGTGAGATGAAATCTAGTGTTTTAATTTGCATTTCTCAAATGATAATCATGTTGAACATTTTTTTTCATATATTTACTTGCTTTTTGTATTACTTTACCTAGAAGTGTACATTCATTTCAGATGCCCATTTTTGGATTGAGTCTTTGAATTTAAGGAGCCTGATTTTTTAAAAAGTTCTTTATCTGTTCTAGATAGAATACCTTTGTCACAGGGAGTCAGCTGTAATTTTTTCCCACTTCATGGGTTCTCTTTTTACTCTGTTGGTGATTTCCTTTGAAGTGCAGAAACTTTTCAAAATGATGAGATGCTGGCTGTTGATTCTTTGAAGTATTCCTCATGCAGTTTGGTATTTGTTCATGAACTCTCTATCTACCCCTATGTCCTTAAGATTTCTACCCACATTTTCCTGCAATAGATTAAGTGTTTCTGTTTTAATGTTTAAACCTTTGATCCACTCTGACTGTAGTTCAGTGCATGATGATGGATATAAGTCTAATTTTAGCCTTTGGCGTGTGGAAAGCCAGTTTTTTTCCAGCAGCATTTACTAAAGAAGCTATATTTCTTCTAGTCAATGTGTTTGGCCCCTTTGTGAAAAATGAAGTGCCTGAATGTGTTTGTAGCTGCATCTGCATCTTCTAATCTATTCCAGTGATCCTCAAGTCTGTTTTTATGCCATTACTATGCTGATTTCATCTCAGTAGCTTTATGCTGTAATTTCAGGTTAGGGATCATGATGTCTTCTGTGTTTCCTTTGTTGCCCAGCATTGCTTTTGATATTCTGGGTTTTTTCTGATTTCAGATGATTTTTTTTTTTTTTTTGTCTTTTTGAGACAGGGTCTCACTATGCAGTTCAGGCTGGCCTTAAGCTCACTTTGTAGCTCAGGCTGGTCTCGAACTCACAACAATCCTCCTGCCTCAGCCTCCCGAGTGCTGGGATTACAGGCATGTGCCACCATGCCCGGCTTCAGATGAATTTTAAGATTATTTTTTCTAGCTCTGTGTGTTCTATTAATGGTATTTTAATCAGAATTGCATTGAATCTGTATAACAATTTTGGAAGTATGGCCATTTTCACAACATTGGTTCTTCCTATCGAGGAGCAAGGAGTATCTTTCCATTTTCTAATATGCTCTTGGGTCTTTTTCTCAGAGTGCTATAATTTTCACTGTACCAATCTTGTACTTCCTTTGTCAATTGATTCCTAAGTATTTCATTTTGGGTAATGTTATCATGAAACATGTGGTTTCCTTAATTTCTCTCTTGGTGCATTCATTTTTGTATAAAAATGATAATTTTTTAATGTTGACTTTGTATTGTACTATGTTATGGAACTTGGTTATTAAATCTACTAGTCCCTCAGTGGAATTTTTGAGGTGCTCTATGTAGTGTACCATGTCATCTGCAAATAATGATGATTTCATTTCTTCTTTTTCCAATTATTATGTCTTTTCTGTCTGTTGTCTAATTGCTCTGGATAATGTTTCCAGAACTATATTGAAGAAGAGTGGCGACAGTAGGCATCCTTGTCTTGTTCCTGATTTTATTTATTTATTTATTGGCAAAACAAGGGATTGAACTCAGGTCCTTGCACTTGCCAGGGAAGCGCTTATCCCACTGAGTCATCTCCCCAGCCCATTATTCCTGATTTTAAAATGAAGGCTTTTAGGTTTTGCCTACTTAGTATGATGTTGGCTGTTGGTTTCTCATAGATAGCTTTTATCAGGTTGAGATTTAGACCTCCTATTGAATATTGTGTAAGTGTTTCTTTTTCATCATGAATGAATAGCACTGGACTCTGCCAAAGGCTTTTTCTGCATCCATTGAGATCATCATATAGTTATTGTTCTTATTTCTATTGATGTGATATATTAAATTTATGGATTTGGATATGTTGAACCATGTCTGCATTCCTGAGACGAATCCCACTGGGTCATGGTGTATAATCATCTTGATTATTTACTGTATTCTCTTTGCTAGCATTTTACTGAGGATTTTAGCCTCCATATTCATTAGAGAGATTGTCCTGCAGTTCTCTATTTCTCTATTTAGAGCTTTTGATGGTTTTGTTATCATAATAATGCTTGCCTCCAGGAATGAGTTTGAGAAAGCTGTTTCCCTTTCAATTTCATTGAAGAGTTGGAAAAGTTGGCATTAAATCTGCTCTAAACTTCTTGTAGAATTCAGTTGTGAATCCATAAGGACCTGGGATTTTCTTTGTTGTTACGTTTTTTTTTTTTTTTTTTTTTTTTTTTTTTTTTTTTTTTTTTTTTTTTTTTTTTTTTTTTTTTTTTTTTTGTCTTTTTTGAGGCAGGGTCTCACTATGCAGCTCAGGCTGGCCTTAAGCTCACTTTGTAGCTCAGGCTGGTCTTGAACTCACAACAATCCTCCTGCCTCAGCCTCCCGAGTGCTGGGATTACAGGCCTGTGCCACCACGCCCGGCTTGTTGTTACATTTTTTATTACATTTTCAATTTCATTTTCTGTTATTGAGCTATTCAGAGTTTGTATATCTTCCTGACTCAGCTTTGGCATTTCATATGTATCTGGGAAGCTGCCCACTTACTCTGTTTTCCATCCTGTGAGAGTAAAGATTTTGGAAGTAGATATTGATGATCTTCTGAATTTCTCTAGGGCCTGCAATAATTTTACCCTTTTCATTCCTTATTGTATGATTTTTTTCTTTTTTCTAAAGACTATTTTCCTTTATACTTTCACATTTCCAAATGAAAACTGAAGATTATAAAGTGTGTAGAAACATTCTGTGATGTGACTTTACCATGTAACTTATTTGGAGATGAGACTTTTATATATTAATAGAAATACTACAAATCAGACTTCCTTTTTTTCAAGTCAGGTGACAGGGCCAGGGATTTAGCTCAGTGGCACAGCACCTGCCTAGCAACCATGAGGTCCTGAGTTCAATTCATGATGTCCCCCCACCCCGAAAGCCAAGTAACAGAAAACTCAAAACTTTGTGCATTGCTTTCAAGTCTACTGAGACCATTTCCTGAGCCACCACCACTGACAATCTAAACAATTACAAATATTGAGATTGGATGAGAGAAAAACTTGAATATTTGAGATGTCTCATCTTATAAAAAGTTATCAGCTTTTCAGAAGCTTGCGAGATAATGATCCAGCATAAAATCACTCCTGTCAGCAGAGGTCACAGTGACATTTGTACTGTTAACACTTCGCTACTATTTTCCCAAGAATAGAAGCAGTTTGTTCAAGAATTCCTCTTATCCCAAATCCTTAAACTCAATATTGTAGGCACAGAGTACAAGCAAGTCTGGGATATTCTCTGGGATACAGATAAGGAGTACCATCATAAGTAGGTTATTCTCAAAACTACTGTCTATATATTCTTTCCTAAATAATCAAACACTCACTGGCAACATTTTTAATAGCCTGTATTTGTTGACATTAAATGCATTTATTTTGCCACAAGTCCATCTAAGCTTTCCTTTGGGTATTTTGAAATATTTCTAAGAAGGAAACACCTGCTCCAAGTTTAATGAGGGATGTTAACTTGCAAGGACATAAACTCCATGTTTAAAGTTAGATTAACTAGGGTATTTTGGGGATTATTGAAGAAAAAGGACAAGAGAAAAAACCCCATCACAATAAACTTCTTTAGGTCAGTTAAAGGCTATATCTCTAGCTGGGATATTAAAGAAAAATTTAACTTCACCAGCTCATACTCTAAATGTTAATGCCTCTAATAACAGTAGCAGGAAAACAAACTTGCTGACAACCATTCATGAACAAAGAAGCATTTTTAACTCAATTACTTAGACCAATGTATAATCCCTCCAACCCGACTTCCCCACCAATCAGCAAGAAGAGAAAAATCAATTGTTTTAAAAGAATCCAAACAAGCGTAGTATTTCTCACAAGGATAACAATGGTCCAGCTCCCGAAAGTGCTCAGAAGGACTAAAGCTGGGGTGAAAGCAGCGTCTAGGGATCAGAATCCCACAAATAGTCTTTAAAACCCCAAAGTACCACAGACAGCAAGCCTGTCTATGAATCAAGGAAAAAGATTGCTGCTGTGTCTTTTTGTCTTTTGAAATAAACAGTGTTCATGGGTTCTGCCCTTCAATGTGGAAGCAGGACATTTTTAAAAAGTTTAAAAATCTGAAATAATTTAACACCCAAAATTTTCGGATTATGCATCTTAACTATGAAAATAAATAGATCTTCCTTCAATCCACCCATATAATTTGTTTAGCTGTCTGTCTTTTGCACATCTACATTCTTACCAGAGGGGATTCTGAGGTTTTTCTGAAGCACGTGAGTATCAGCAGGTTCTATCCTCTTACAATGCATCTTTGGCTCAATAATTTCAAAACCAAACTTCCTGTAGAAATCAATTGCTGACTCATTGCTGATCTGGACATGCAGATAGACGTCAAAAGTTCCATCTTTCTCACAGATGTTTAAGACATGATTTAACATCTTACTTCCTATTTCTAGCCTTCGGTAAGGTGCAAGACATCCTAGTGTCATGATGTAAAGTCTCTTCTGATTCTGCAAATGATCCACCCTGCAGCATACTGCACCTACAGAAATCACCGAAATAGGCAAGTTTTGCTAGCTCACCAACCTCCAGCATATCCTTGTAGAACTTGTCATTATCGCTGACTGGAAATATGACCTGGTTTAACCTCTTCAACTGTGTGATACCATGTGGAGCTACATCTCTGAGCTCGATCCTGCTACCTTTCATCTTCTCTGCCTGCTCAGGCCACTGTTCCCACACTCTCAACACTGTCATCCTCGCTGCTCGGGCCCCTCCACACAAGCTGGCCTCCTCGTCTAGGTCTGGGAGTTGAGGGGTGACGGAAGCCACCGAAGTCCTGCAGGGCTCTGAATTTGTGCAGAGGGCGGGGAAGTCTGGCATGCAGGCAACACTGCTCCTCCACACGTGCACCCTTATTGCATGAATTTGAACTTTTTCTTTCCTTTTTTTTGATAATTTTGGCTAGGGGTTTATCAATTTTATTTACTCTTTCAAAGAACCAACTCTGATTCATTTCTTCTTCATACTGTTTTCTTTGTCTCCATTGCATTAATTTCTGCTCTGATCCTCACAATTTCCTGCCTTTTTCAGCTTTGGGCTTGACTTGCTCTTTTTTTTTTTTTTTTCTAGGAGATTGAAGTGCAACATAAGATCATTTATTTGGCCTTGTTTTGTTGTTGAAATGTGTGAATTTATCACTGCAAATTTTCTGCTTAAGCCAACTTTCATTGCATTCCACAGGTTCTGGTAGGTTGTATCTGTTTGTTTATTTATTTATTTATTGGAACCAGAGATGGAACTCAGGCCCTTGTGCTTGCCAGAGAAGCACTTATTCTACTGAGCCATCTCTTTAACCCCTGCATTTTTATTTAACTGTAAATATTGTTTAATTTCTTCTGTGACCCATTGGCTGTTTAAAAGCTTTTTATTTAATTTCTGTGTTTATGTGGTTTCTGTTGTGAATAATTTCCAGTTTCACTGCACTGTCGTCAGATAGTATTCATAGGATAATTTCAATTCCTTTATATTTACTTAAGCACGTTCTATGTGCTAGCACACGATCTATTTTAGAGAATGTCCCATGTGCAGCTGAAAAGAATGTATATTCTGTCATTGCTGGGTGAAATACTTTGTAAAGATTTACTAAGTCCATTTCTTCACAAATTTGGTTTAGTTTCTGCTGCTTTTTGCCTGGTTGACCTATCTCTTCATGACAATGGCCTGTTAAGCTCCCCCATTACAATTGCATTATTGCCCATTTGATTTTTCGTGTCGGTTAAAATTCGTCTTACGGATGTGGGTGCTGCCGCATTGGGGACACACATATTTATAATTGTTATCTCTCCATTTTGCAGTTGTCTCTGAACTGTATGTGGTGACCTTATTTGTTTCTCTTTTTTATTTTATGGATGAACAAGTAGCAATGAGACAGTTTCAAGTCACACTAGTGGGACAGATCCAACAATTTATACATTGCACACTGTTCTCGTAGTGGCTTTTCGTTGTACAAGGTGCGTGCATGATACTCTATGTACAAATACTATTAGAGCAGATGCCTCTGATCAATGAATTAAGAGGATGTAGCTGTGTACTTATTTGTCTCTTTTAATGATTTTTAGTTTGAAGTTCACAATTTCACCACCCAAAAGCTACACTTGCTTTTTTCTGGGTTCCTGTAGCATGGAGCTTTGTTTCTTGTCCTTTCACTTTCAGCCTCTGAATTTCCTTTTGAATTAAATTTGTTTCTTGTATACATCGTATTGCTGGATTTTGTTGCTTAATCTATGCTATCAGTCTTTTTTTTTTTTTTTTTTTTGACTCATGAATGAAGGGCATTTTACATTGACCATTATTACAGATACATATTGGCTTATCATTGTCATGTTATTTTCCTGCTATAGATTCTGTACTTTTCCCCTCTTTTTAATTACCTAATCTATCTGATTGTTCCCTTCTGTTGTTGTTCTTGAAGCTGTGGTTGTTTCTTTTTCTTTCTAGAGTATCTGTGAGTACTCTTCGTGGTGTTGACTTGGTAGTCATAAATTCCTTCAGTTGTTCTTTGTCATCAAAGAATCTTGACTCTGAATTTGATAGTTCTGCAGGGCACATCGATCTGGGTTGGAAGTTATTTTCTTTCAGGACCTGAAATCTTTTCCTCCAAGCTCTTTTGATTTGATGGTTTGTGTTGAGGAGTCTGCCATCATTCTGACGGGCTGTTCATTGTAGGTCATCTATTTCTTTTTTCTAACAGCTTGTAATATTCTGTTCTTTTGCTAGATTTCTAAGATATTGATTATTATGTGTCTAGATATAGCTACATTTTTTATGGCAATTTGGAGTTTTATATGCCTCACTTAACTGTGTATCAGATTCATTTCTCATGTTTAGGAAAATTCCTGCTAGTATTTCTGCAAATATTCTTCTTATGTCATTTGTGCTGATTCCTGCTGTTTCATTGACCCCTATAATTCTTATATTGTTTTGCTCTTTTATGTATTTTGTAGAGTCTACAGAGTCTCACTACATAGATCAGACTTGTAGTGATCCTCCTGTTTTCAGCCTCCCAAGTGATGGTGTTACGGGTGTGCACCACCACGCCCAGGCTCAGAAGTCTCAATAGCATCTTGCTGTGCCCTGGGGGTGGGGCCGGCATGGCAGACGAGATCAAACGTGGCGCTGTGTTCTGCCTAAGCAGGTGCTTTATCTAGACGGCCTTTTTGGTTTTACTTTGCATCATCTTGTAGCTCCTGAATTATTTCCTGGTTCCTTCTTAGTTTTAAGAGATCATTCTTTCACCCTCAGTAGCCACACCATTGTCTTCAAGGTCTGAAAGTCTGTCTTCAGTTTCATTCAAGTGGTTTTGCCAGCTTTCAGTGGAATTCTTGATTTCCTGGATATCTGTTTGAATCTGTTTCATGCATTCTAATTATTTTGTGTTGTTTGTTCAGTTTCCATCATTTTTTTTATTCTGCTCTATTTTTTATATATGCCTTCTTTAGCTGGGAGTGAGCAGTTCTTTCACAGCTCACAGAAATAACTGAGAGATTATTTATGATCATATTTCTTCTATAGCCTGATAGACTTTTTTTTTTAGTTGTTATCATTTCAGAAATTTCAGCTGTATGGCTTTCATATTCTTCTATGCCCTTGTCTTTTGGACTTGTTCTGGGTAGACTGGAGGATTGAGATTGCCTTTTGTTCTTGCATCTTGGCATTTTTCAAGTTCACATTAATCCTCTGGACCCAACAATGGTGGGAGAGCAGTGGGGCCTGGGTCAGTAAGGTTCCTGCTACAGTGGAGGGCAGGGTAGGACTGCTGGGTGTGAGCAGCTGATGCTCAGCAAAGCTTCTGTGCAGGCAGTGGACGTGGGACAGATTCACCAGGATCCTGCAGCTGCCCAAGTCCTCCTAAGTTCTCAGATGGCTGGGCCAGGTACAAGCTCCATGTCTGGGCACTGGTGCCCGTGGGTTGCAGCTCACCAGAATCCCATGAGCTGCCCAGAGTCCTCCCAAATTCTCAGATTGTGTGAGTAAGCACCCGCACAAGCTCTGCACCCCCATGCACTGGAGCCCAGGGGTCACAGCTCACCAGAATCCCATGGCTGCCCAGAGTCCTCCCAAATTCTCAGATGCTTGCACCAGGCACCAGTATATCCACCATGCTAGAATATATTTATCTTTGATATATAATAGAATATTAGTAAAATTAGTAGTTGCCCAGGAATTTTTCTCTGAGTAAAGCTTTTGCTTTATTATTAATGCTATTGCCGTTAACCAGGTAATTTATTGTGATTTTTTAAAAATCCTAATGTAATTTAATTTTTTTGTGGTTTTGTTTTTATTTGTTTTGAGACAGGGTAATGCAAGGTAGTTTGGCCAGCCTTGAATTCACTAGGTAGCTCAGGTTGGCTTGTGGCAATCCTCCTGCCTCAGCTTCCTGAGCATTAGGATTATAGGCATGTACCACCACTCCTAACCCAAATGTAATTCAAGAGAACTTGGAATATACAAGTAGTGGGTTTTTTCCTGATATTTTTACTTAATCTTAATTTTATTGATCTCCAGCTGAAGAAAGTTAAATGTATCCTTTCTCTTTTTACCAAGGAGTCCTTTTACAAAATTATTCAAAATATGATGGAAAAGACACATACTTGGAAAGTAAAAATTGAAACATATTTACTTTTTTTTTCAGTATGAGAATCAAGTTGAAACTTTTGCATGTGTTTGGCAAAAGTTCTACCTATGAGCTACACTCCAGCCCTGCATTTCTTTTATAAATAAAAAAAGGTCAGGGAGCTTACACACTCTTCCCCGGCACTCTACCCTCTAGAGTCCATCACATGTCCAGGACTGTGGAAGCTCCCCAAACCTAGTCCTAGCCTTTTATGAAAACTTCTGTCATACGCACAGGTGGGGAGCCCAGCACGGCCAGCCTGTGTGGATTCTTCTTGGCCTCTCTGGGCAGCGTGACTCCCCCAGGTGTGGGCCAAGACCCTCTCGTATCAGGAGAGTGTCACGTTGGAAAAGGGTAGAGCACAGGGCTTCTTTATGCCCAGTTCCAGGACAGAAGGGTGAGGAAGGGGGAGGAAGGGACCAGAGTCGCTACAAACTGTTTTTCCAGAAGAGGAATTCTTACTGTGAGCTACCTGGGGAGAGCAGTATGAACTAGGAACGGTAACTACTATATTTATGTGGTTTAATGGGTATTTTTCCAACCAGTTAGATCTACTTTGTCTTTCATGTCTTCAGGCTCTTTTAGTCGTATTTATTATTTCCCTATTTATTGGACTTACAACATATTAAAAGAGATGAACTGAAGTCTTCTAATAACAAAATAATTCTGTCACTTTTCCTTATATTTCAGACAGGCTTTAAATAATATTTAAGCTCTTCTCCCTCCTTTCTACAACCTATGTTTCTTGAACATAGGGAATTCCTTGTTTTTCTTTGTTTTTTTTTGGAACCTGGGATTGAACTCAGGCCCTTGTGCTTGCCCAGGAAACACTAATTCTACTGAGCAATCTCCCCAGCCCCATTGTTTATTTTTATGTCTACGAAAAATTGTATCTATTATTGGCTGAATTTTCAGCTTTAAAAATATCTTTATGCTTCCTGCTATCAAAGATTAAAATGCTACAAATTTAAATAACTTTTCCTCTTCTCTACAATTCCATCTCCAAAGCTTTGCTATTTCTGTATCCTTTAGAGCTTGCTACTTTGTTGCAAACATTTAAATTAAAATTAATGTAATTAGATATGGATAAATTTAATTAATTTGAATATAGGATGCTTATGGTGCATCCTTTTGCTATGATTTCCTTGTTAGGCTTCAATCACTTCAAGTCTTGCATCATGCTTGGGAATGTTTGTTACCTATGCAGCTGGAAAGCTAGTGCTGACTATTGCATGCCGGGGCCACAACTCTCCCTCAAGTTCTTCACTAGTGCAGCTTTGCTCTCCCCTAATGTTGAGCACTCAGGAACTAGGTGCAGCTCACCCCTACGCAAGGCTCCACCTGACATCATGGTACGCATATAATGAAAAGTGGACTTCTTACCACAGAGCACTGTGGAAAGCACCAAGCACTCCTCTGTGAGGTCATTCAGTGGCATGGCTTTCTTTGTAATGAGGCCTCACCATTCTGCGGTGGCTGTTTTCTTGGATATCCATCTGGCAGAGGGGGCAGAGATTCTGCAAAAGGCGCAGCTCCTTTCTCAAGCCAAGGCCTCAAGAGCACATGCCACTTTCCTGAAGTCACTATTCAGCAGACCCCAGCAGGGACCTGCCCATCGGCCGATGGCGGGGAATGCAGGAGAGCCGGGTGCCCAGGAAGTGTGGGAACGAGGCTCGCGAGCAGCTGGCTGGCTCTGCCGCGCACGAACGCGAATCGAGTCTGGTTAGCTCTCTCCTTTCCCGTCACTTGATCATTTTTAGTAAGTGCCAAAATTACCTCTTCTGAAGTCTGATTACTTTACCAGGGGATGATTCAGAGTTGATTTTTCTGTGCCATTTCCCCCTTAACATGATGTACTTTTTTCAAAACCTGCAGAATTGATTCTTCTTCAAGAAAAAAAGTGTTTGAAACATCATTCTAAGTAATTCCTTTAAGCATGAATCAGCTTTTAGTTCTCGTTTTTGGCACACAAATTCAATTTCTTTTTCAATTTCCTATAACAAATAGACCTGCAAGATTTACTGTTATCACAAGCCACATTCCTGAAGAATTCACAACTCTATGTGGCTTTCTGCTAACCAAGTGTGTGTTTCAAACTGCTGTCTGCGACTCCAGAATGGATTGCAAAATCTACTTAGTGGGCTGTGACGTGCTGCATTTGTTTCCTGCTGCTTGATGCCTAACAGATGATCACCAGGGGTACGAACAGCTTTCACCTACACACACTGAGCACCTCACCCCTCTCTGCGGGATCAGGAGGCTGAACTGAGGGTATTGCTGGTTAGTCAGTGCTGCTTGGGGGCAGTGAGCTCTTCTGGGGTTCAGGGGGAAGAAGCCACTCCCAAAGTCATCCAAGGTGTCGATGGAATCCATTGCCTTATGGCTGCATGGCCGAGGGCTACTGCTTTTTGCTGGCTGTTGTTGGCTGTAATCTGCTGTTCTAGAGGTGACCCAGGTTGCTAGAACCTGCTCACAGGCCCCAACCATGTGCAGGTTTTCAAATAGCTGCCTCCTTCGCCGAACAAGGCAGAAGACTCACTCCAGTGCACTGTAATTGGGAGAAGCGTGTATGACCAGCTTTGTCATGGTCTCTTTCCTGGAGAACAAGTCACAAGCCCTGCTCACAGCCAAGAGGAGATTATCCACAGCTGCCAACACCTGGAAGTGTAGGGACAATGACCACATCTGTGTTTTAAAATGAAAAAGGGTTGAATAAAATGTATCAGGAGGCAACAACTGACGAGAGTGCAGTGAGCTGCAAGCAAGCTCCGTGTCAGTGCATTCAGCTACTCACTGATTGACAGTATTTGGGGGGAAAAGCATCTGCACCGAGCATACCGGACACCTTTTCTTGTCATTATTCCCTGAACTGTGTAGTAACTTTACATAGCACTTATATTACCTGAGGTATTACATGTGGCTTAGAGAAAATTTGCACTATGAGGGAGAATGTGGCTCAGAGGTAACGTGTGTGTTTGGCACATCCAAGACAACAAAAAGTATAAAAACTTATGTTCAAGTTATATGCAAATTTTATACTATTTTATGTAGGGATCTTGACCACCTGGGGATTTTCCTGCCGGCACAGGGCTCTGGGACCAATTGCTTGCAGACGTTTTTGTAGTTTGGACTTGAAATGCCACCCAAAGGCTTGGTTCCGACCTGAGACGTCACTGGGAGGTGGTGAGCCTTTAAGAGGAAGGCCTATTGGGATGTGTGAGTCACCGGGATGCGCCCTTGAAGGGGGCACTGGGACCCTCATCTTCTCTCTCCTTCCTAACTGCCATGGCACGAACATGCTGCCCCACACTGCGTATTCTCAACGTGCCTTACTGTGGTGTCGTAGGCCCAGTGGGCTCAAAGCAAGAGACTCCAACCTCTGGAACTGAGAGCTGGAATCAAGCTTTCCTCTCTGTAAGTTTATTACCTCAATTATTTTTGTCACAGTGATGGAAAGCTAACATAGATACTGCAGCGCATTAACTAATGGTCAATTTTTAAGACCCAGCTGAATCGACTCCTCATGGTTCTGGACGTGGAAGATGCCCTTGAGGACTGTTACCAGCAGCAGGAGGAGAACGGGAGGGGAAGACGGTGCGCTGCTGATTCTCCTGGAGGAATGTGTCGAGTCGGTTTTCCTGGTGTGAACTCAGCTGGCTTCTGTATGCACTTTCAAATGAAAATGATGCCAGTTAATAGAAATATGTGTGTTGTATGAGACTGCTAGAAATTGTGCTCCTTATCAGTGGCCTAGAACAAAATCGACTGAGAGTCACTAATGCAGGTGATTCTCTGGTCAATGCTGAAGAGAAAACTGCAGCTGAACTGTGCTCTCGCTCTGTCCCACTTGGCTCGTTCTGCTTATGGCTCCCAGGCCACCTGAACGAGCCCGTTCTCCAGCCTGCCTGCCTGTGTTTCTGCTGGCAATGGCAGAAGCCACCGCAGTTCTTGCATCCTTGGGGCTCACACTCACACTGCTAGTTGCTCTAAAGTCCTGACCTCACGTCCTGCTGCCTTGTGACCACCTCCCCACACTGCATGAGCAGTCTGTCCTGTCACAGCCCCACATTTTCTGGATTTTCCCCCTTTGCTGTCCTGCTTCAAGTGTACTAAAGTGCACATTAGAGGTTTTCTCTCTCTTTTTTTAACACTAGCATTGCTATTTCTGCTCTTAGTCACCTTATGATTTTTCTTGGGGGTAAAGGGAAAGGAGAAATCTGAGAAGTAGCCGGGCGTGGTGGCGCATGCCTGTAATCCCAGCACTCGGGAGGCTGAGGCAGGAGGATTGTTGTGAGTTCGAGACCAGCCTGAGCTACAAGTGAGTTTAAGGCCAGCCTGAACTGCATAGTGAGACCCTGTCTCAAAAAGACAAAAAAAAAAAAAAAAAAAAAAAGAAATCTGAGAAGTCCCTCTTTTGCCATCTTCTGGGGTTGTTCATCTGAGGCAGCTCCAAGGCTCTGAAATGCATCCACGTGTCCTGTTATCTCTGAGCTCAGCTGTGTCACTGGCAGCAGACTGTGATACCGACATTCAGCATGTCCTCAGTGTCCTCCTGATTTATGAGAGTGTGATAACTGCAGGACAGGCCCCAGAAGAGAGTAGGCCAAATATGGCTGCCTCTGAGCTCCCCTGAGGTCTGGCCACATCATGCTAAAAAGCCCTTCCTGGGGCTGAGCTCACAGGTTTGGACACCCAGCTCTGGCCTGCCTTGGGAAACTTCCTTTCCACTCAGAGCCAGGCCCAACCTTCATCCCTGTTTGAGTCCTCACCTCCTCATCCCTTACCTCACTGTCTGAAGATTGCATTTTTCCCCCTCTGCCTTTTTTAGGTTTCTGTCTTTTCATGAAAATTACTAGGTCTTCATGGATTTAATATTCTGCCCTCACTTTCTTCCCAACTTGAAGGAACAAAGCTGGTGAGTTAGGAAGACTCTGGAAGCTTCTACCATCACAGCCCCACAGTCAGAAAGAGGGCTCCCCTTTCTCAAGTTTTCCCTGCACCCCTATCCCTGTCTCCTCAATAACGCATGATTGAAAGAATATTAAGAGAATCCTCACCCACTCTTTCCCCTTATCTGGAGGGGCAATTCTGGGGTTGGGTATTTCTCCATCTCCTGTGCGACATCACCTTTCAGAGCAGAAGGCTTTTGCCCTTACCGACTGACAAGGACCCGTTTGTGTGAGTCTCTGTGGCTTCCTCAACCATCTCTCCTTGGATGTTCTAAACAGCATTTTCTATGTAATATTTTAAGGGCTTGTTTTCTTTTTCAGAACTGTAGCCATCCTAGCCCAACCCCTGAGTGAGTCCATTCCTTTCCCTCACATGTATGGCTTAAAATTAGCAGTGCCCAGGGAAACTTGCCCTCATGCCCAACAGGAGAAAGATGTGACGCTTGGCCTGAGCCATCTTTCTCAGTTGCTCACCCTTCCCCTCACCCATCATCCTTGCTGCAGCTCTCACCCTCTTCTTTAAAGGAAAGTGCAGGCATTCAGCTGCACGAATAAATGCAACACAGTGCTATGCCATAGCCCAATTCAGTTAGCATCATCTGCCAAGTGTAGTGGTGCACACTTGTAATCCAGAAGCCAGGAGGTACAGGCAGGAGGATGATCCAGGATAGCATGAGCCACAAAGAGAGTCCAAGGGCAGCCTGGACTACATCAAAAGGTGATAGATAGATAGATAGATAGATAGATAGATAGATAGATAGATAGATAGATAGATAGATAGATATAGATAGATAGATGATAGATAGGTAGACAGACAGATGATAGGTAGATAGATAGATAAATAGATAGATGATAGATAGACAGACAGACAGATGATAGATAGATAGATAGATAGATAGATAGATAGATAGATAGATAGATGATAGACAGATGATAGATAGATAGATAGATAGATGATAGATAGATAGATAGATAGATAGATAGATAGATAGATGATAGATAGACAGACAGATGATACATAGATAGATGATACATAGATAGATAGATGATAGATAGATAGACAGATGATAGATAGATAGATAGTAGATAGATAGATAGATAGATAGATGATAGATAGACAGACAGATGATAGATAGATAGATAACCACAGTCGTCTTCTTAACACATGAACATGGAAGTGGCTGGTGTTGCAAAAATTTTGCATGTACTTGCAGCTGCGATTGCCCTCACATGAGATCAGGTGTACTGACTTCTTTTTGGGGGATGCACTCTGTCCACTTTTTTTTTTGTCTTTTTGAGACAGGGTCTCACTATGCCTCAGGCTGGCCTTAAGCTCACTTTGTAGCTCAGGCTGGTCTTGAACTCGCAACAATCCTCCTGCCTCAGCCTCCCAAGTGCTGGGATTACAGGCCTGCGCCGCCACGCCTGGCCCTGCGCCACCACGCCCAGCACTCTGTCCACTTTGGGCATCCCCAGCAGTGACCAGCGGGGACAGCCACAGTTTCGCTGGAAGGTCCTGGCAGTGGAGTCTTAGGGCTCTCAGAAACCTCCCCTCTACTTCTATAGGTAAGTGGTTCTAAGTGCAGGCTATCCACATAAGCGGAATAAATCAGATCAGCATGTAAATATTAGATTTTCTCCTAGTTTAGTAACATGAAAAAAAAGGGCTGGCCAAATAGCTCAGTGGATTAAAGCGCCTGCTTAGGCAGATGCAGGGGCCGGGAGTTTGATCCCCCAACCTGTAGTGCTGGCCCCGTCCCCAGGGTGTGCTGAGATGGCAATTGAGACTGGGTATGGTGATGCACACCTGTAATTCCAGCTCTTGGGAGGTGTGAACAAGCGGATCACTGCGAGTCCAGTCTACTCAGTGAGACCCTGTACACCCTGTCCTAAAATCCAAAAAAAAAAGAAAAAAAAAAGTGAAAGAATAAATAAAATCTGAAAGGTAGATGGATACAGCAAAACAGAAAGAAACTTAACATAAGAAATAAACAGTGGAGATGATGGAAAGGAGAAAAGAGAGAGAGAAAAAAAAGAGATATCATGTAAATATATGACAGATCAGTACTGAAAGTTTCCCAGGCACCCTGCCCCAACCCCAGCCCTGCCCCATATTGTGCTCTGATCCCAGCTTGCTTCCCCTTGACCCATGCTGGTCTCGGCTCACTTTCCTCTGACCTAAGCAGAATTAAACTGCGAGGAAGAAAAATGACATCCGCCTGAGATCTGGCTGTTCCGGCCTGCGACCAGCCTCCGTATAAGACCCTCTGAGGTGTCCTGCCCTCCCTTTGCTTGGGGCTGTCTTGGTCTGTGATCCAGCCCTCCACTTGAGCTTCCAGTAAACCTGCTTTACTCATGTCAGTGTCTAGTCTGGTTCTGCATGGGTTTGGTTGCCTTGGTTTGACCTTTCCGTATATAGGATAGCTGAGAAGACTTTACTGCTAATTTCTGCCAGTTTTTTTAAAGAGCGGTTAATGTTTAAAATTTTTATTTTGATTAACTCTAAATGTTAATATCTGTAACCTGAGTAACTACTTTGAGAACAATAATGTGCAATATAATAACTGCCATTGAATACCTTTCATCTTGTTCTTTTGAATATAAGAGTTACTGAATTGAGGAGAAGGACAGGAGAGGGAGTTGGGGAAAGAGATTTATCTATCTATGCAAGCAGGATGGTTTGGACAATTATACTGTGCATTTTTGCAGGTCTATGGAAAGGAGCAGATAATACTTAATTTGTACTTTTCCTTGTCTTATTTTCTTATACATTTCTTTCTTCCAATTTTACAAGCATATATATGATAATATGAATAACTGGTTGGAAGACAACACTATGTATTGCAATAAATACTCTGAAATTCATATTATTTTGTTAAGTGAAATTCTGTATCATTTGTATTGTTTTCTGTTTTAATCTAATTTATACTCTCTTTAACAAACAAAAAATAAACATATGCCATCTTTTGTGTCTTACTATTATTATATTTCCTTTCAAATGAATTAAAAAATAAAAAGTAGAAGGAATAATTATGGTTTATTAAAGGACAAGTGTATATTTAATTGTTTGATCAATCTCACGTATCTTTATGTAGTGTCTGAACAACAGATTTGACAATAACAATGCATAACATGATAATCATTGTTAATAATCCATTCTTGTTCTGAAATTCTGTACCCCTTGTACTGTCTTATATTGCTTTGTTTCTGTGTTTGCTCTTGTTACTTGCTCAATTTTTTGTTTTATTTTTTCTCTTTAAAATAAAAAAAAAAGTTGTGAAAAGAAAGAAAAAAGAAACCTGCCCCTCCAAAACAGAAAAAGATAAAACAGAGAGCCACGTGTGGGACAGCCATCCACGAGAGACGGCCTTCCTGGAGCTCAGCCGTGCACTCCTCCGAGGAGTCGGGAGAAGAAGCAGCACAAGAAGCGCCTGTTTCCCCATGGTGACGAGCACCCCAGGCTGCTGTGGATGGGGGACGTCTGGTGGCAGTTTCGATGATTAAACCGAACTTTCTCTCTAATTTGTGCAAAATTAGTAAAAATTAGTAAGCACAGAGTGTCACCAGAAAGCTGACATCAAAACATAGAAGAGGGCTGGGCATGATGGCACACACCTGTACTCCCAATCTGGGAGGCTGAGGCAGGAGGATAGTCACAGGTTTGAGGTCAGCCTGGACCACAGAGGGAGTTCAAGGCTAGCCTGAACTGCATAATTAGATCTTGTCTTAAAAAAAGATAAAACAAACATACAAACCATAGAAAAAGGGCTTGTTTCATGTTTCATACCTTTGCTTTGAGGGTCACTAGAGTTTGGGGCTGGGGTGACTCCCTGAGACGGAGTCCTCACTTCCAGCCAGGATTTTCAGTTGTATTTTTACAAGTAGAAATTCATTACTCACTCTGCAAATATTTTTGAAGTATAATAAGCAAGTCAGTGTTCAAGTGACAGATAACACTGTCCAAGGCACCATATGGTGGTTACCAGACAAGATTCAACATCTTAAAGAACAAAACACCACATCCATTTGCAGCAATTAACTAGGGTACTGAGACCATCTGCTGTGACTCATTGGACCCACGTGAAAGATTATACAATTGCATGAGGTGTGAACAAAAATTCAGTGTGTTTAAAAAATATTAAATGTATTACAATTCAAGAAACATTACCATGAAACCCCTCACACACTCCTCCTGGCTTCCCATACACTTATCCTACCATTCTTGGCATTTCTGAACACTTCTGAAAGTCCTCTTGCACCTTTAAATGCACTGTTTTGGCTGCTTCAGTGTCCTGGCCCTGACTCCAGCCACAACCTCGAGCTGTCAGTCATTTTGACTTTGGGAGACAGCTAGAAGTCCCGTGGTGCCAGGTCAGGTGACTAAGTTTGACCAGTGCACAGCAAGTTTTCACCAGCCTGCCTTCCTCTGGATGGCGCTTGGCAGCAGCATGCACTGGACTTTTGCTCACTTTGTAAAGACACTGGTGAAATATGACTTCCAGAACTGCCTCAGAAAATAGCAAAAATAATGGGATGAGTGTGTCCCCAGTGATGGGAGACTTTATAGTGATATGTCTTCTATTGAAGCAAAATTTTACAACACACATGTTGCTTGTCTGTTTCAGGCATTCCTTGTAACTTTTGCAGTGGTTTTACTCTGTTCCATATTCTACACAGAAAGACTATTTGCCAATCATTTGCTGGTTCCTTATTTATGTTACAGCCCTGATTCTGCCCTTGGTTGGTGAGATGGGTGTGAAACCCTTTTTCCTGTTTTCACGGATCTTCCTCATCGTACTATTTTCTCTGGCCTGCTTCAGTGTGTTTTTCCCCTTGTTATCTCCTTAGCTCTGTCAAGAGTAGGCAGGGATGAAGACCAGCTCTCTGTGATGGTGAGCACAACTCCCCTTATACTAGCAGATACCAGCGCAGGTATTACAAGAGATTCTGAGATTGCATGATTTAGGCTATTTAGATAGAGCTTATTCATCTTCTGAGAACAGGTCTCAAATCCCGAGTACCTATCCCTTCAAAGTTTTAATCTCTGTAGTTAGTGCTGCAGTATTCGCCTCAGAGGTAGACTTAAAAGCTCACAGCAGAGGTAAAGCAAAGGAAACGAGTGCCAGATGAGAAAGTAAGCAATCACCTAACGCGTCTAGTGCTGGACAGGAGACCATCAGATGGGTCACTGGGTGAGGGGAGTGACCATTTTAAACTCACCCCATCACTATACATTTCTGCTTCATTTTAGGTACACAGAGTAGAAAAATATTGTTTAAGAGCCATTAGATAAAAAACATATATACATATATAAACCATATGGTTTTGGGGGGTAATGTGTTCTGTTTTGATTTTTGTGGTACTGAAGAGCAAACCAAGGCAAGCTGTACCATAACTCCCATTGCATCACAACCAGCCTCATCCGGCGAGCTCACACCCACCTCAAGAAAGGGCTACGGCTCCAGGGCACAGCAGTCCAGCTCCTGAGGAGTCTGGGATCTGCCAAGTAAAGAAGAGCTGCTAACCTGAGTTCACCCCCCACCCACGCATGTGAGGCTCTGCTTCCTCCCAAGGCTGGTGCCCGCCCACGGGCCTTGCACACATGCACACTCCTGGGAGTCTGGGTCCTGGGCCAAGGCCTCACAGGAAGTAAGGGCTGCTCCCTGGCTCAGGAGGCTTCATTCTCAGACAGGGGAACCACCAGACTTGTGTACTTGTGACGGTGAGTAAGAATCCTTGAACTCAATGGAGTCTTCACTGTGAGATAGGCTGAGGACTGGGAAAAAAACCAAAAGACTTTCTTAGATTTTCATGAGGATGAGAACGAGCCCTGCACTCCTTCCTGAGCAGTAACAGTCAAGGGGCATGCACAGAACAGGCTCTGATTTTCTGAAGGAGAAGAGAGAGCCGGGTTCTGGTGTGTAGTCCGAGTCCTCAGGTTCTGCCTTCGTGTCTGAGGCAGAGGAAATGGAGGGAGAGGTGATGGTGGGCAGCCTGCAGGTGGCGAAGGACAGGGAGGCATCAGAGGCAGAGGAAGTGGGAAGGCTGTACAGATGGAAGAAATGACCAACTTCCTGAAAAACACGAGCCACTAAAATGCATCAGAGATGCAACAGATTACCTGCGTAGTAATGGTGGAGCCATGGCAGAAATGTAATTTACAACTCAAAAGTTATCTCCAGGCCCAGGCAGTTTTCTGGAGATTCCCATAGACACTTGAAAGTGAATTCATACTGGTTTTATGCAATCTCTTCCAGAACACAGAAAAAAAGAGAGCATTTCCCACTTGATTTTTGAGGCCAGTATTACTCTGACAGCTAAATTAGACAAAGGCAAGGAAAGGGAGGTAGAGGGACCACAGACATAAATATAAACAGCAGAACTATAAAGTCTAACAAATGTGAGATCACAAATTTGAGGAGTCCTCTGGATTCAATGCTACATAAAGAATTCTTGCACATGACCCCCAACGCATAAACCAAGATGGGAAAACTGACACAAGAGAACTCACAAACCCTAAAACTTTTGATCTGCAAAACACCTTGTTAAAGAGGATGAAAACAAAGCTAAAGGCTTGAAGAAGGCTTGAACAAGCCTTTTACACCACAGATCTGACAATTGGATAGTTAATTAATCATGCAATTAAACACTGGCAAAGACACAAATAGACATGTTGGGAATGGCATGTATGGAGGGACAGAAGTGTGTGAAAAGATACTTGCCTTCCCCAGCTACTAGGGAAGCAGAAATAATTTAATAACTAACTCAGTAGGGCAAGTGTGTTACGTGCATATGTGACTTAATATGCTTATAAGGAGTTATAAACTTATAAAGAGTTTATTGGGATGTAGCCCCTCAAGGAACATCTGTACATTATTTTTAACTAAATCTAGATTCATATTAGGGGTCAGTCTTGTACACTCCGTGCATTTTTACCAAATGTATAATTTTGTGTGCGTACTATCATCACAGCACCATGCAGAACATTTTTACTCTTCACATATGCTTCTCTTTATCCATCCCTTCCCCTTCCCTAGTGCTTCCTGCGGCCTTGGAAATCAGTGACTCTTTTCATGGTCTTCATAGCTTTGCCTTTGCCAAAAGCTGCATAGCTGAAATCATACATTGCATGTAACCTTTTGTGATTGACTTGTCTCACCAAGCAACGTGCATGTAAGATTCCCCCCTGTCTTTTGGTGCCTTGACAGCTCATCCTTTTGGTAGGTGAAGAGCACATTTTCTTTTATCGTTGAATACTACTTCAACAATAGATATTGTATAGGTATACCAGATTTCCTTTTAATTCATTTTCCTACTGAAGGATATCTTAGTTGTTTCCAAATTTTGGCAGTTATGAATGAAGCTGTTAAAAACATTTCATGTGGACACAAAGTTTTAATTCAGTTAATAAGCAATGACAATAGTTGCTGAATCATGTGGTGAGACCATTTAACTTTGTAAAAAAAAAAAACAAACCAAATGGTCTCCTACAGCGACTGCACTGTCTTGCATTTCCACTGGCAGTAAATAAGAATTACTCTATCTCTGCATTTATTATTCCCAGTGTCTTAGATTTTAACCATTCTGATGGTATCTCTTTATTTCTCTAATGTGTATTTCTCTGAGATGTGATATTGTGCATTTTTTTCATACACTTTATTATGGGAAAAAAATCTGTATTTAGACTTAGCCAGCTGGACTCAGTGTAGATGATCCAATTTTGTTGGTAACATCCCATGCATCATAACGGGGAGCCAGCTGAACATACGCCTTCTTCTCTCCATCAGGCTGATTAGGGCATTGACCTTGGCAACACCAATGTCATAGAGCTTCTTCACAACTTTTTGATTTGGTGCTTATTGGCGTTGGCATCCACAATGAGCACGAGTGTGTTGTCCCCAATCTTTGTCATGGCTGACTCTTGCTCGGGGGGAGCTTGATGATGGCATAGTGGTCATACTCAAGCCCTGTTGTTTCTCCTGGGGGATCTTCTGAGGGTATTTGGGCTGACTCCAGAGGCACAGTGTCTTGGGACAGTGGAAGGTAGGTGACATTTGTATCTTCTTTTTGTGGCTGTGGATGCCTTTCAGCATGGCCTTCTAGACCTTCAAAGTTTTTGCTTTGACTTCAGCTTTGGGAGGGGCAGGGGCTTCCTTCTTTGCCTTTGGTGCCATCTTGGTAAAAATGCCCATTTTTTCATACACTTGTTCTGCATCTCCTTTTTTCTTCTTTTTTTATTTAGAATCAGTTTAATGTTATTTGTACAAAATTTGATTTTTTTTCTCTTGATCCATTTTTGATAGTAATAACTCTTAAACTTCTCTTTATACCTTTCCAAGTGAGGTTTTCTAGTTATAGATTTTTAGCCTTCTAATTTTTTAAAATGTATTTAGTACAAAGTCTATAGGGTCTACAGAGTCTCACTATGTAGACTGGACTTGTAGTGATTCCTGTTTTCAGCCTGCCAAACTCTAGGATTGCAGGCATGTGCCAACACACCCAGTCTCAATCACCATCCCAGCATGCCCCTGGCAAGAGGCTGGCCCCAGCACGCTGGGGATTGAATCCTGGTCACAGTGCATCTCCTTTTGTGAATTGTTACTTAGATGGCTTGCTAATTTACCTCTATTTTTTGTTTTATTATTATGGAGTTTTAAGAGTTCTTTTCATATTTTAAATCCAAGGCCCTTATTAGACAGTGTTTTGAAAAAAAAAAAAAAAAACTTCTTCCAATCATTGCCCTCTGTTTTTATTTTCTTATTGGTATACTTCACAGACTAGGTTTTTTTTTTTTAGAAGTTTTTAATTTCAATGAAGTCCTATATGCTGTTTTTCTTCTCCAGTAAATGTTTTTGGTGTTGTCTTACAATTCACTACCACAGGTCTGTGAGATAGCTCAGTGTGGACTGTAGCTAAGTGCCTGCTGAGGGAAGCACAGGGAATGGGTTTCGATCCCTCGCACCACAGGCTGCGCTCGCCCTGCCCCTTGGGTGCACTGAGCCAGCCACTGAGACCTGGCATGGTGGCACAGGCCTGTAATCCCAGCGCTTGGGAGGCTGAAAACAGGAAGATCACTATGAGTCTGAGCTGAGAAGCGAAAGCCTGTACTAAATACACTAAAAAAAAAAAAAGACAAAATACTCTCAACTCTGAAGTCACTTTGGTTTTTCTTCTGTGTTGTGTTTTACTAGTTTTATGGTTAGGTTTAGGTCTATGACCTATTTTCTTTAACTTAAAGTCACTGTGATATGAAAGGTGGAATGTCAGTGTCTAGATTCTCTCCTTGTTTTGTGTTTCGAATGAACACCGTTTGTTGGATACCCGTCTGCTTGTTCCAGCACCATTTGTTACATAGACACTCCTTTCCCTTTCTGTTCTGAATTGCTCTCACTCCCCCTGGCTGTTTTCAGTCAGATCTATTTTAAGTGATCACTTCTGCTTCTGTAACTGTTTTCTATTCTTCCACAAGTACCACACTATTTTGACTAGTGCAGCTTTATGAAAACACTGACTGTAGATTCAGCCCTCCAACTTTATTCTTATTCCATATTGTTTTCACTTTCATCTTTCCATAGAAACCTTAGAAGAAGTTTATAAATGTCCTCAAATTCATCTACTGAGATTCCATAGAATCTGGTGATCAAGCAAGAGCTGATGTTGCAACAATATTAAATCTTCTTTTGATGAACGTGAATTATTTCCCTCATTCATTCAGATGCTTTTGATTTCCATTGTCAGATTCACAGTTTTTCCTCCCGTAGTTCCTGTCCACACTGCGTGAGGGTCTCACTTGTGCTCCCTCCTTGTTGTCTTCCACCTGCTCTTGTGCTAATGTTAATGGTGTTATTATTTTGTGCCTTTCCTTTCAAGCATCCGTTGCTACGTATAAGGAAGCGACTGACTTTTGCATGTTAGCAACCTTGGTGTAGTCACTTGGTGGTTTTCTTAGTTCTTTAAGATTGTTTTTGCATGAACAACTGCCATCTGTGAGCAAAAGCAATTTCGCGTCCTTCTCATTCCGTGTACCTTTCATTTCATTTTCTTGTCTTATGGTCTACACTTCAGAGCAATATACAATACAAATAAGATTACAGATCGTGGTGTACATCTTTTAGACCAAGCTGTATACTATTTTGCTTTTTTTTGTTTCTTATTTATTTATGTATTTTTTCTGTTCTCTTTTTCTTCATTAACTTTATTGAAATATCAATAATTATAGAGCATATTACAAATTATAGACAAATATTGATATGTGAAAGATATAAGATGAAGATAGAGTGAATTTTACAGAAATATTTCTGAAAGGAATACAATGCATGAGATTAATAATAGATTGCACATTGTAAATGAACTATTTATAAACTTAAATGAATATAACAATAGAAGTTGTCTGAAATAAAAGTGAAGAAGAATTTACAGATCATTCCATATAATAGTTCATTCTATGCCAAAATCAAGAAAATTACATTGATATAATTAGAATTCTCAAAGTAGAAAGTGGAAGGCAGTAAATAGTTAAAGATTTAAAATTTCTGAATTTAGTTGAAATTATAGCACCACATTTCCAAGAAAAATGAAACTTTTGCACAAAAGATTTGAATAAAATCATACCAAGATACACAAAGATGAAAGTGCCTAAAGCTAATTGTAAAGAAAAAATTATTAAAGCATATACATTAAAAAAATGGCTATGGAAGAACAAAAATTTTTAAATTTGTTTATTTGTATTTTAACTTGAAGAGTGAAAAATAGAAGCAAAAACAAATAGAAAAACTGACATAAACAGGGTAACATACAATGATACATATGTTACAGATTTTTA
>PVKA01020186.1:0-40803 GCA_004027165.1 Ctenomys sociabilis | reverse complement strand
CTTGGGCCTCCTGCTTCCTCATTCATCTGCAGATCTTAGGACTTGCCAGCCGCCATGACTTTATGAACCAATTCTTTATAACAAAGACTCCTAGGAGTTTTGTTTTTCTAGGGAACTCTGTCTTACACAGCTCCCACTCATTTGATTCCTCATTTGATTCATGCTATGACTGAGAAAATCATAGCATGTTTACTCCAGTAATACAGTGTCATTTATCTAAGCAAGATCACCTCTATTCTTTTCACTCCAACAGTTGCTAATTAGTTGAGGGCTCTTTGGCTGGTGACTCTTGGTTTTAAGTGTTAATGGCCTTCAGCTCTTGGTGTTACTGCCCTGGTCAATATCAGTTAATCCTGCATGCCAGCTAATGCTGGACACTGCTTCTGATCTTTCCAGGTGTTCATCACTGGAGCTCTTTGTGCTAACATCTCCTGGGGTTTATAGCACTTTTTTGAAATGAGTAATCTGTTAGGTTGACCTAACTTAGGTTAGCTAAGTATATTTACAAGACTTTCCAAACCCACACTACTAGAGAGATTACCTAGGATAACTATTGCACTATCAGAGAGGTTACCTAGGACAAGCCACATGGGGTGGTGGGGGTGGGGGTGGGCCTTATATAGTAGCATCTGCAGACCTGTGTTTAATCTAAATTTGAGCCTCCTGACTGATCTAAACACTGGTTGGTTCAAATTTAAGTAGCTAAAGTTCAGGGCACACCTTCCCCTGAGTGGGTGCAGGCCAGCATGATAACAGTTCCCAGGTCCCTCCCTAATCTTTGCCACATGAGGGCCAGTCTCCAAGATCCTTCCTTAGAGGAGTTACAGAAGCGTCCAGAGTGGCAGGGGTGGGGGAAGTGGCACTGGAGCTGGCAGCTGGGCGGTACCTTCCATCAGTATAGTTCTGGGAGTACCTGTGAAGCAACAGTGGGGATGACAGGAGGACACTGAGGATGTCCTTGTCCCAGGCCATCGTCAAAAGGCCATAGAGGACTAAAGAAGCAGGAAGAAGGGCTGGGGTAGCTGTTGGCCATCTTCACAAGGAAACGGGGAGAGTCAGGTCGTACTTTCATTCTCACAATCATTAGAGGCAGTTCTTGCAGCTTTACTTGGGAAGCTCAGCAGGACAGTCCACCATCCTGTCTTAAGTCACCATGAAGTATAATGAAGCCACTCCTTAAGTCCCACCTTATTGGAAACTTTGAGATACCATATGGTCATGCTTTTGAATAAGAGCCAGTGCATAATTGTGGTGAGTGTATCTCTTGTGTAACATATAAGAAACTAGTGTCCCAAAGGATCATTTCTTAGGCAAACTCCAGGGTCCAAACACCACAGTGCAGGTCCTTGTCAGGAGCTAGGGATGATGCTTTCAGGACCGCAAGCATCCATGCCATTGAAGTAGCCGTTTTCCAAGTGGGGAGTTCAGCGTCTACTGATGTCACTGCTTACTGAAGCATTTTCATTCCTAATTTCTGTTTTCCATAGAAACCCTTCCAAAAGGATTCACAAACATCATTTACCTTTGAGTAGAGGCTTGAACAAGAGGTCTAGGGCAGGTGCAGGGGTGGTGAAAGGAGCCTTGCTTCAATGTCCAGTATTGCAGCTGCACCACACCCTGCAGCACCGTTCATTGTGCCTGTGTTAGACACTTGGGCCTTCTGGAGTTTCTTGTAGTTTGTTTCTCCCAGAGCTTAGCAGAAACTGATCCTCACCACAGAAACTGTGGTGATTAGTCTTCCTTTAGATATTTGCCTACGGAAAATCATGTTTTATCTGTTTATAGGGATCTCATTAAAACTGAGGAGCCATGTGATCTAGATCCCTAGGTATTAGAATAGTACCAAAACCACATTTCAAATGTTAGTGTCTGACTTAAGTTAGAACCTGTCTGGACTCAACATGTCATGGCCATGCCCCAAACAGCTATATTTAGGTGGAAGTGGTATACCTGGGTTATAGTGTCTCCTCATTGATATCATCCATGAACTCAGAGCAGGCTGCCTGGTGAAGAATGAATTTTGTGTTTTCAGTGGTTACTATTTCTAACTTCCCTGTACTTTATAGCTATACACTTTTGAGTGGATGAGGAAAACCCCTTTCCTAGTTCATTGGTGGCACAAGTAATTACTTGTGATACAAGTAATTCAATTGAGAATGGAAGAGCTACTGCATTATCCACCCTGATAGATTTCCATAGCAGTACACGATAAAACACTTTATACTTGTTCCTTGTGGATCAGCTGGCAGCCCTATGTATGGGTTTTACCAAGGTTTCTTATTTGTCTACTTCTCTTATCACCTACTGAATGGCTCCTGCATTGTAAATAATGGCTTCATTCATTGTTCTTAGTGAGAAGCCATTTCTCATTAAGATCCAAACTGCCTTGGCAGAAGTAACTATGGAAAAAAATTAAGCAGATTGCCTAGGTTCAGCTATCAAATCTATTCTGATACTTATCACCAGAAAGCCTCTGCCTCTTGTCACTGTAACATTGTGCTGTAGCTCAACTCTCTCATCTTAGTTCTGATGCTTGCCTCCCCAGAACGCAGAATTAGTGCTATAATTCCTGGGGTTTCTCTTTTCCCTCCTCTTTCTATTATGCAAATGGCTCTTCTTTTCATACCAGCTGCCAATAATATAGGCTTTTTGAAAGTCCTCCTTATATTATTATATCAGTTGGATATTGGCCTACTCACTGAGGGACTTCTCACTGTTTTGTCAGGGAAAGAATTATACAGATTGTGGAAGAGCCTTTTGCTTTGATTGATTCTTTGTCAAGGTGACAGCAGCCCACTGTGCTATCAGAAACATGCCATTTCACATGATAGAACCCAACATAGCCCTGATGCAATTGTCCAATCCTGAGAGTGGAGGCAGGATACTCAGTGGGCTTTGTATCAAGCCTACCACTCCTAGGTGGTCATCAGTGCTCTGTACCCCTTCTCAGCTCCCTTGCTCACTCTGTTGGTTCTTGTGTATGCAATAAAGGTCCTGAAGGGCCACCTCCATCAGGCTGTGGTTTCTTCAGCCATCAAGATGGGAAAGATCTGGCCAACCAGTGGAAGTTTGGACTTGGAGTTTTGTGTTCTGATCATTATCTGAGATCAGTGTCTGTGCTGTTCCAGCAGCCAATTGGTAGGACTCTGGTACATGCTATGAATGCCACCTTAGTTTCCCTACATGGTTTATAGATAACCATGTTTTGCTTCTTCCTTTTAGTGGTGTCTTTCCATTTTTTCACTCTACTGGCATTTTGTTCTTTGCCTTTGAACCCAAGGGTGTTAAAACTGATTTTTATACTTTTGAATTCAGTAAAGAGAGAGATCTCTCATTTGCTCAATCTGTCATTAAGAATGGATACAAAGCCTAATACCCCCTTGTCTTTTTTACCCTCAATTGTCTTTTCTTCATTGCATAAACCCATTTTCCTACCTTCTTTTTTTTTTCTGAGCCCTGTTTATCTACGCCAGGATTTATTAATGTGCTTCAGCATGTAGTAGATTGTATATTTCAAATCACTTCTGGAATAACTGGCATAAGCTTTGAAATTTCCATTTTTGCCTTTTATCTTCTCCCATTAATCTCAGCCAGGAGAAGAGAGCATATAAAGATTTCCATCCTGTTTAGTTATGAATTGCATCTTCTTGAAAAGGCAAGAATAATTGCTTAAAATATTTTTTTCTCTCTTACAATTACAAGTAACAGTTGTGGAGAACTGATTGTGAGTTGCATTAATTAAATGAAAAACATTAGTTCATTTAATTCCTACAACATCCTGCATGTAAATATTTTATCCTTTACACAAAGGGGAATACTGGGACTAAGGAGCTGTCTGGCTTTACAACTACTGAGGGGAAGACAGAGTATTCACATACACAATTATATGACTTGGGAGCAAATTTCTTCTATAAAGACTTGGATAATACATCTTTTAGCCTTTACAGGTCATGTAAGATATCTTGTATTCTATACAGTAACATACATTATGTTAATCTCTGTTATCCTTAGTCCCTTATCATCTCTAATTCCAACTGACTATGTACCTACCAATGGCATCTCTCCAGTGTTCCATAGTAAGTGGCAAATAATTATCTATTGATGGAGAACAGTGAAGAAGTGACATGTGCACACATGCACATGATTTAAATACCTCTATAAAAAGGTAAAACGTATTCCTACGTATTGTTATTAGCAATTAAAAACAGGCGATGGGCTTCATCTGACCTATGGGCTATAGTTTGCCACTTCCTGCCCTGGAGCATCTTCTCAATTGTTTCTTGCTGGGTGCATGTGAATACCAGGAACACTAGACAGGGCCAGCCCATAAGGCAGGCAAACCTGTGCTTCCTAAAAAGCTAGAGCACCCTAGTGATGTTTCTGGCCCCTGTTTTCTGAAATGAGAATTAGGAAGGAAAGTAAGATTGAGCTTTGTGTTGGTTTTTAATCCCATGTACTTATTTCCTGGTGTTTGTCACACTGAGCATTCAGGGTCCCAGGTAAAGAATCAGTGAATTTTTCATCACCCTTCTCCTCCAAGGCTTCAGGCAACAATGTCCTTGCAGTTCTTCCTTCTGAAAGGACTTCATTCTAAGCCAGGCTGGGGAAATCAGAAGAGGTCAAAAGGATCACAGAGGCAGGGTCTTTAGTTCCTACTTTGGTATTTATTTATATTTTATTCTATTGAGAAACAAATAGCAATAAGAGAGTTTCAAATCTGATTAATAAGACAGTTTCAATAGTTAATACCTTGTACATTTGTTATCTTCTTAGTGGTCATTCATATTACAAGATACAGACAGGGTATCCTGTCCAAACACTATTAGTACAAATCTTTCTTCTCATTGATTTAAGTGAAAGTAGGTGTATATTTATCCTAACTATACTGTATATGCAGATACAGAATGGACCTCCCTTTGTATCCCCTTTTTTTGTTTAATCCTGTCAGATATGGGTATTCCATTGGCATCTAAATACTATTGGTGTGTGAATTCAGCAAAACAATCCAATACAGTCCAGCAGTCCACAGTAGTAGTAGGTTATCTGCAGAAGTTGTTGATTTGAATCTTTCACAGATCAGCATATTAAGATGGCTTTACTTTATATATCTCATTTTTATACTTTTCTGCTGGATGGTTAAGACCAAGATAAAGCAAGAGCTATATAAAAAGAAATGTGTCTTTTGTATCTGATAAGTTCAGTCAAGTCCCCTCAGGATTTATCCTGTAACCCTGTACTAGAGTTTGCAGATCTTTTGTCAGCTACTTTGGTATTTATTATGGAATACCAGGTAGGTATTATTGGTAGACCAGTAAGAAATTAAAGCATAGAGATGATAAAGGGCTAAAATGAGAGAGAATGACAGAGGAGTGAATTTAGCAGACTTAAAGGACCTGGCTGAGGTATGAATAAAGGGCACAAACCTAGGCTGATTCTGTGGGACTGCCTGGGTGACTGAGAGGATGGTGATGCCAGAGAGTGGCAGGAGACACATCAGGAGGCCTGGGGGGGAAGACAGCAAACAGCATGTGATGAGTTAAGTTTGAGGCTCCTGCAATTTTCTGTGGCGCTGTCAGGCCAGCAATCTAAAATACAAGTCCAGAACTAATGAAATGGCTCTGCTGAAGAGTTTTGAAATGGTCCCTGGACAGCTTGGACCTTTTGGAAAAATTTGTGCAGAGTTGTGTCCTCACAAAAGCCGTATTTAGAAAAACAATTTTGGATGAGGAAGAGAGAGGCCTTGTAAACCATGACAACATTTCTAGCTATCGTAGCTCTAACATGGTCAAGGGATGTGAGCTAGTATCACAGCAGTAAGAAAGTAACACATAGATGCAAAAGGTATTCTCAAGGGCAAATTGCATGAGCAGAACTTTAAAAAAACATAGCTTTTTTCTTTTATGTATAGCATTTCTCCCAATATTTTGAAAAATTCTAAATTAGCTGTTGGAAAAATCCTCCTCACATAGATTGACCAATTATTAATATTTTTTTGCCATGTTTTCTTGCTTTCCCTTCAAAGGAAAATGTTTTTCTACTGTATAACCTAATTTTAATTATGGCCACATGTTAACATACAAATAACCAAATTTATAATGCACTCTTCATTTTAATTATTACACATAATGTAAGCACAAGAGTTTTATCTAATTTCTAGCCCATGCTCAAATTTCCGTGAGTGTCCTGACAATATCTTTTGTAGTTTTTTTTTTTTCAGTATTCAACTGATGATGGGACATTGCATTTAGAGTGTTATGTCCTTTTAATTTTGAAAAATTAACATTAACATTTTCCCTCTTTTCTTTTATGGCACTGACCTTTTCAAGAGTCTAGACCACTTGCTTTGAAGAATACCTGATGGCTTAGATTTGCTTGAAAGCCTCCTCATGATTAGATTCAGGTGAGCATTTTCTGTTGCCTATCACACAGGTGGGGTTACATCCTATTCAGACTCCCACCTGCTAAAGCATGGAATGTCAGCCTGTCAGTATTGGTAATGCTGACTTTGGTCACTTGACCAAATTAGTGTCTGCTATAGGTCTTCATTTCGAAGGTCCCTAGCTCCTTTTCTCCTGGGATATTCTTTGAAATTCTTTGAATATTCTGATCTCCGAAACTCATTTACTTCACGTCTTAGCATTCATTGATTATTCTTGTCTGAGTCTCTGTTTACACCCATTATTGAAAAATGGGGGTTTTTCTAACAGTGTAACGCTTACTATATTGCTCACTGTTATTCGTCCATTTTGTTCTCCCATAAAAATAAGCTTTTCTTCCTCCAACTACTTTTTTAGTGTCATTATGGACTCAGGTTTTTATTTTAGTTCAGTATTCAAACAAGTCTAATTATCAGAGAGCATTTAATGAAGACACAAGAGTTTTGTCTAATGTTCAACCCATGCTCAAAGTTTCATGATCAACCTAACAATATCATTACATCATCATTATTTTAAAAATTGAAGTATCTTTTATGTACAGTACACTATCTAGACCTTTTTAAAAAATTATTTTAGGATAGGGTGTACAGGATTTCACTGTGTAGATTAGACTCATAGTGATCCTCCTGTTTATAGCCTCCTGAGAGCTGGGATTACAGGTGCACACCATTACACCCAGTCTCAATTGCCATCTCAGTGTACCTTGGGGATGGGGCCGACATGCCAGGCCTGAGGATCAAACTCCAGGCCCTGTGTCTGTCTAAGCAGAGCCATGATCTACTGAGCTATTTGGCTGGCCCCTAGATCTTAAATATGTAACTAACTAGATGAGTTTTGATTAGTATATACAACCACTTATGAGGGGCAATCAACAAACTAGTCAAGCAATGGCCGTGACTCATCCACATGGCTGACACAGACAAAGGATCTACAGAGTGAGGTACAGGGTTATAGGATAAACCCTGAGGGGACTTCACTGATCTCATCAGATACAAAAGTTACATTTTTTGTTATATGGGTCTTGCTTTATCTTGGTCTTAATCATCCAATAGAAAAGTGTAAAAACAAAGTATATAAAATAAGGCCATAATAATAACCTGAGCTGTAAATGGCTCTAGTCAACAACTTCTTCAGATAACCCACTATTATTGTACACTGCTGGACTGTGTTGGATTGGTTCTCTGAATTCAAGCACCTCTAATAAGTGAATGACAATAGAATACCCATCTTTGACAGGATTAAACAACAAAAAAAGAGGATACAAAGGAACAACCATTTTGTGTTTGTATAAACAGTACAGTTAGTATAAATATACAGCACTTTTGCATAATTCTATGAGAAGAAAGATTTGCACTAATAATGTTTGGACAGGATATCCTGTCTGCTTCTTGTACTATGGATAACCACTAGGAAGATAACGATGTAAAAATTATTAATTATTGAAACTGTACTATAATTCAGCTTTAGAAAAAAATAGGTACACAACTACATTCTCTTAAATCATTGATTAGAGGCATCTGCTCTAATAGTGTTTGTAGATAGAGTATCATGTATGCACCTTGTACAACAAAAAGCCACTACAAAAACAATGTGCAATGTATTAATTGTTGAATCTGTCCTACTAATTTGATTTGAAACTGTCTCATTGCTATTTGTTCTTCAATAAAATAAAAAAAAAACAGGGGGCAATCAAGACACACGGTGAATGTTTGAATGTAACAAATTTATTACATTTCCATTAACTTCCATCAGAGTGTCCCTTTTATTTTGAATGCACTCATCCCATTGTTCTTTCCATTTTCTGAAACAGTTCTGGAAGGCCTCTTTTCTGAGTACCATTATGAGGTGTGGTTAAAAAATTACGGCAAATGCTGCTGCTCGATGCCATTCATCAGACAGGCAGCTTCAGAAAAATGTGGTACGTCTTGTTCCACCTTAACCCCAGTCCTGGCACAGTGTGATTTCTGGTCCTTCCAAGGTCAAAGTGAATTCAAAATGTAAATGTTTTAAGATCAATTCAGGACACTGAGAAATCCGTGACAGTGTCTCTAAAGATACCGCTTCTGGAGCTGTTTCAGGAAGTAACAAGAATGATGGAATAAGTGTATTCAAGAAGTTCTTGAGAGGACAGTGTAATGTATTTTTAAGATTTAATGTTTCACTGCATATTTTGATTGTACCATAAGCTGCCATTCCTAAGAGGATCTAGAACATGTCCATCACCACAGGGACTTCTTTTCAGTTAACTCTGTGCCTGATCAAGGGCATCACTTTTCCTAATTGTTTTTAGTACTCATATTATTGCAACTTTGGCCAATCAGAACCTTGTTGCATTAACTCCTGGGTCTTTCTGTTATATGCCCACTAGTTTTGGAGCAATCCTTGCCTTCTGCCACAATAAGAGAGAGGTTCATGGTTTTGATGCCGCAGACCATGGTGACCAAGCATGGTCAAGGTTCCTTGACTCTTTTGTCATTTGGTGTTTACAAAAGAAGTTTGGTTGCTGGACATTTGCCAGTTGCTGTGATTTTCCGCATGGCAATTTCCAGGGGCTGCCATCACCAAATCACCACATACTCTGAGTGGCTTAACAACCACTATTCTCTTGTACTTCTGCAGGTCAGAAATCTGAAATCAAGGCATTGCTAGGATCATGCCATCTCAGAAGGATCTGAGGAAGAATCCCTTTTTTACCTTTGTGTAGTTTCTGGAGGTTGCTCACTAACATTACCATTCCCTTGATTACACCCACACCCCTCTGATCTCTACCTCTTTCTTTACAGGGCTGTCTTCTATCTATGTGCCTGCATAATACCAGTAGTAAGAGAAACAAAAGAATATAACATAATACCAATAAAGACTTCTGATAAAGACACTCCCATGCTGCTCTTGGGCTATTGCTGCACTTTCTATTTCAAACCACTGGTCTCCGTTTTACTTTCTCTGATATCTGGATCACAACTACTTTTCCTTATCTCTATCCACCTGACATAATCTGCTCATCTTGTATTTTTAGTTCTTTCAATCATTGAATTTTAGATGTCTTTTGAATAGACCATACCATGGGCTTTTGCCCTTTGAGCCAATTTAGACAGGTCAAATACACTTACATTTATTAGTATCATGAGTATATTGGTTACAATATGGTTATATTCTTTTGTTTCACTTACTATTGGTATTATATTGCATGTACTGTGCTTCTTTCTATTATCTGCTTTGTTTATTTTTCATTTGTGTATGTCTTTCAGAATTTAAGAAATTGTTTAATTGTTTTAGGACACTGTATTCTTCATGGCATTCTAGAGTCCACCTTTTTTTTTAACATTAAAGTTATTTATTTATTTATTAGGTGCAGGGTCTCACACAGCTCAGACTCATGGTGATCCTCCTATCTCAGCCTCCCCAGCTCTGGGATTACAAGTATGTACCACCATATCTTGTTTTGGTGGTTGACATGGCATGTGGCACAGGGAATCAAGCCTAGGTCCTTGTGCTTGCTGGGCAGGCACTTGGACTGCTGAGCTATCTCCCTACTCCCCCCCTTACTTAGGTATCTACTTTTTGGCTGTCAGGTTTAAATATAATCTTTGGCTTCTTTCTACTATCTATGTGACAGCCACTGACTTTATTCTACTTTCTTATCTTTCACTTCCACACTCTTTAAAAGTTATACTCTCTCTTCTTTTAAAGAACATCTCACATTTGTATTACAGTCTTCCCCCTTTGCTCTACCTTGATTTTAGCTTTAGGGCAGCAAATATATTCCATATTTACTCTAAGTCATGTTTCTAAAGTCTCCCAGATATCCATTGCTTAGACAAAGCTTGAGGTTTAGCTGATATTCAGACCAGGCTTCTGAGCACAGATTTCTTTCTACATGTTTGAAATTTTTCTTAAGCCTGGATATTTATTTGAAGGACAACTTGATTGTATATAAAATATGTTGTTTATATTCTTTCCTTGAGTTTCTTGAAAATGCTGCTCATTGTTGACAGAGGTTGACAAGTCTGACTTCAAATCTTTTCTTCAAATACAAAAGATAGCAGAAGAGTTTTAAGTTATTTCTGAGATTCAAGCAGTTTGGCCAATGTTCCCAGGCACACAGCAAAGCTTCTTGATGTGCAGACTCTATGGTTGGTATCAAGGTGTCCCCCCAAAGCCTCATGCAGTCATGGGCTGGGCTTCTAGAGTTTGTGATTAATTCATGATCCAGTGCCAGGATTATGGGTGTGAGTGCTACACCACCGAGAGCCTGAGTGCAGTAGAAGGAAGGGAGGGAGGCCTTCTCTGCCTCGGAGCTGCTGCTGTGGCTCCACCCTTTCTGCTCTTGTTGTGTTGCTGTTTTCCACTGCAAGGAATGGCTACCCTCTGCCATGTGCCAGTCTGCCTTGGAGCCAGCTGAGTATGGACTGAAACCTGCACAAACCTTTCCTTCATTAATTTGGGGCATTGGGTATTTTTTCCCAGCAACAAGAGAAAAGTAACAGAGACACATGCAGGTGTTCTTTTATTTTTTGAAAGGTTTCTCAAATGGTAGGTGTAAATATTATTTCCATTTTCTTTTCTTCATTTTAAGAGACTCCTTTTATATGTTGAACTATTTTCACTATCTGCTATCATAATCATTCGTTTAAAAATTCTTTTTAAATATAATTTACTTTCTTGACTGTTTCTTGGCTTTCCTTTGTGTCTCATTAGATTTTTAGTTAAATTTATTCTCTCTTGGGTGCCTTATTATTTACCTCTTAAGTGATTTTATCTTTTTCTTCAATTTATTTCCTAAGTTTAATTAACTTTTCTTTCACACCTTTCTGCCTTTTTTTGTCCATTTCTAGTCTCAGGATCAGAATTTATAATTTGATTTGTTTTCATGGGAGCAACTGCTTCTTTAAGGATGTTTAATCCAAGTTGAGGTGCTGTTTTGTTTTCTTCAACCTCATGGTTGTTTTTAGGGAAGAATTTTTACCAAATGAAATACTTTATAACTCATTTTGATCTAATTGTATATACTGTCAACCATTTTTCTGGCCATCTAGAAATATTTTCGCATGTTTTCAGGAATGGGGGAGGCTTAGCATGATATTTTAGTTCAAGAATACCCTCTCGCTGAGATACGAGATGCAGCTTCTCTATTGTGCGGGGCCTCTGACAGTTGCAGGGTTGGCGGCCTTCAGGGTCTATGATCCGTTTTTGTTTCCATGGGGCAGTGAATGCTTGTGTTCACCTCTTGTTTCTTTCTTTTTTGGCACAAAGCCTGCAAATCTTGTCTTTTTAAACTCATCTCTCCCATGAACCCCGCCCACTCTCAAGGATCTCATCTCCGCTCTTTGTGGCTTTCTAAATTGATGCCTTGGTAGCAGTGCGCAGGGCTGATCTGCAAGGCCCTGATGCATCCTCCTCATCTCCCCTTTCTGCGTGGCTCTCTCTCTGTGCGGTCCGATTCTCCCCACCCTTTTGCCTCTCTTCTCTGACATGCATTTAAAGGCAGCCCTCCTGGTTTGTTCATTTTCCTGCCTTCTGCACAATTTTAATTTTATATCATTTTTGGCTTCTTATCTAAGCTGTAGTTTGGGGTTATGACTGGTTTTGTTTACTCTGGTGTTGATTTTTTGTTTTTTTTTTTCTCATTTTGAGCATGCATGAATTGGTTTGGATTTAAATAATTATTATTAATCTATTGGAAGATGGAACCTTGGTAACATTTGAAGCTTGAAGTGCATTTTAGAGATTATTTGGTTCAAACTTCTCCATTTATGAATGAGAAATTTAATAATGACAGGTACTAGTTTGTCTAGAGTTATATAGAAGTAGACTCCAGATTCTTGCTATACCCATCCCCTCATTTCATAAGAACAAAAATACCCTTTCAAAGTTATATAGATTGTACTGTGTGGAAAAAAATCCTCAAAGTCAGAAATCTCAGAGGTTTTTGTATATGTATTTAGTATCCCAAGAGCCTTTGTTCTCCTGAGTTGCTAGAAATTGAAGCACAAGGAACTATCTTTAATCCTATAAAATTTTCAAAACCTGGAAGAAATTATCTTCATATTCTTATCTCTGAAGGTGGTGGGGGGAGAAGTAAAAGTTTTGGGTTTGGGATGAAGCTAGAGCTTTCCTTGTGTATATAAAGTAGAAGAGGGGAAATAAGAACACAGAATTATTTTCTCCTTTCCTCTTTCCCAGAATTTTTAGCGATTGTTTCATCACTGCTGCTCCTTTTGATCACTCCCTACACCACAAATAAACCAAGGAGGAAGAACCATGCAATCAAGACCCATAAAGCTGGCTAAGGTTTACTCATTCACTCCACTAATAGCGGAGGAGTTATGATGTGCAAGACACTCTCCTGGATTTGGGGAGAAGTCGTGAGATAGAGAACAAAATCATCAAATCGCCACCCACAAAGAACCCACTGTCTGAGGGAATGTGTTTGTACACATTATGCAACCAGAGCCTTAAGTGCTATCAGATGTAAAAAACAACTAACAATGGAACCACAGAAGCAGAAACAATGTCTCTGCCTCAGAGAGCAGAGGCCTTTGCTAATGAGGTGGTGTTTGAGCTGTGTTTTAAAGAATGAATAGGGGCTTGCTGGAAAAAAAATGCAGGAAAGGGTATTTCATATTTGGTGAACTGGAAGCAGTTGGGGAATGATTAGAAGATTATTTTGGCTCTGTACCAGAGGTTAGATCTCAAAAGTCCTAGTTTACTTGGAACTTTACTAGAAGTCAATAAAGACTGGTATAGAGCCTTAGTAGGTTGGTGGCATGACAAATCTTGTGATTTAGAGTATGGAGAGGGTCAGAAGGGACATTCCTGGAAGGAGGGAGATGAAATAGGAAGTTTATGTCATAGGACTGGAAGGTAATGACAGCTTATGCCTGATGACTTCCAAATCTCTATCTTTACTTCGAATGTGCCACTACTAAGAACTAGAAGTCCTTAAGATACCTCAACCCAACTTGTGCAAAGCTGAACCCATCATTTCTTCCCTTATCCTTTAATAGTCATTTCTTATTACTGTTGTGGGGACCAGTACTCACATCAGATATCAAGACATTGTTTCTCCTTTGTGCATCCAATAGCCCAACTCTTAAAAATTCAAATTCATAAATTCTCTCTTAATCCCTACTAATGTTACCTTGGTAAGGATAGGAGGAGATGGAACAGATATAAGCTCAGTAGTGGCACCCAAAGAACTTGACTGTGTACAAAAGGAGACAGGAGATAACACTAAAGATGAGAACCTGGGATACAGCTCAGTGGTATAAGTACCTGCCTGGGAAGTGCAAGGTCTTGAATTCAATCCTTGGTAGTAATAAAAAAATAAATGAAAGAAATAATTTTTAACATTCCCTTTCTGTTTTTAACTAAATCTAAGGAAGCCTGAATTTCTTTCATTCATTCTAGGTAAGAAGGAAGGAGCTAAGAAGAGGTGTGGGTGTAGCTCAAAATGTTCATGCTTACGTCTCCTCTCTGTATATTTGAACACATGGGGAAGGAGATGAGCCTGCTCTCACTTTGTGGCCTTGCCAGGGGACTGTCATTTAGGAAAACAAAGACCCACAAAAATCCCAGCTTTCTTAGATTGATTGCTGAATTCTCAGCTCTTTTGCTTCAGGTAATTTTGGGTTTGGGTGCTGCTTTAAGGGCTAGGAAAGCCAGAGTCCACCTGTGTTGCCAGCCCCAGAGGGTCATGCTGCTGTGTGCCATGTGAGTCCTCAAGTCCTCTACCTGTGGGCCAGGTTATTGTTGGCTTCTATTTGACAGGCTGCATGGAGTGCTGGCTCACTCACGGGGTGGATGTATTTCCTGTTCTCCAGCCATGACAAATGGCTGATTGTTGGCATCACCGATGAAGCAAGTAAGGCCTCTGCCACCCGGCTTCTATTACTTTTTAATATGAGTTACTTTAATAGAAGGACTTACATGCCTCTTTCTATTGCTTTGCCTCAGCACTTCTAAGGTCATAAATTCTTCCTTTTTCCTGTTTGCTGTTACTGGCATATCAATCCTTTCTAGTTCTGTGAGCACTAAAATTGAAAGAAAACAAGGTTGTGGCTTTATGCATTTTTAATTTAACAAAATCCCTTCTTTGAAGTTGAGGGAAACAATACTCATGGCAGAGAAGTATGGCAGCAGGAAAGGCCTCAGAGGGCTGCAGCAGTAGAAATTTTATAGGCAATCTGAGTCTCCATATTTAATCTTCAGGGGGATTCCAACTGACTCTGTGTGTACTTCTTAGGAATTCTGATCTGGTTGAAAATTTTTCCGACCCCCTCCTTTTCTTCCACTGCCTCCCCCCAACCCCCGCCTCCTGAGGACATCAAGACATCAAGTAGGATGGGACAGTTTGTTTTTTTCCAGCTTTGGGGAGGAACTCATTCTTCATACAATTTCTTCCCAAAGCTCTGGGGTGAAGTACTCAGCCAGTTACTTGACAAGGAAGGGAAAGCAATAGCGCCATTCTTAAACATGTCTCTTTAAAGTAATTCCTTCAGCACATACTTCCATGGTCCCCAAAGGCTGATAGAAAGCACTCCTTCACCCCTAGCTCCCATTTTACACTCATAGAGAGAGCCTACTCCCTTGAGGTGGTAAAAACTGCAAGTTGGCATAAGCCCAAAAGAGAATGAAATAAAATGTCCCTTTAGGCATGGCCCAGAGGCATGATTAACACCACTGCTCATCAGCATAAAATATCTTCAATTATGAGGGATGAAGAGGTTTGGGAAGGCAAAATGCTAAAGCAGATGAAATATGAACATAACAGTACGGAACAATACCCCAGAATGACAGTGGTTTGGCAGCCTGCAGGTGCGCGTGCCATCGGGAGGGAGGGGCAGTGCAGCTGCACACTTGGTTGAAGGGACTGCTTTCCCAGCTCTGTGTTGTAGGGTGCACACTGTTAGGAGAGGGGTGGTAGGGGATAAAGCTGCAGAAGCGCAGCCTGACTAACCTCAGACTGATGAAGGAAGTGCCTTGCAAGATCTTCTGCTCTCCCTACAGCAGTGCCCGCTGAACTGAACCATGTGAAGGGACACCAGTATGGGTTGGCCATGGCCATGCCTGACAGAAGGCAACCCCTTGGATGATTCTTCCTAATGCTGTCCTGTGAGCCCTCATACACCTGATAGAATGGAGAATGGAAAGAGCATGCTGTGCTTGCATGGAGCGGAGCGAGCAAAGCCCTGAGTGGGCAAGTGACAGGCATCTAGGCGAAAGGGGCAGAACCATCAAGAATGCCAAGAATCATTCTGTGGGATAGAAATCAGGGACCCCAGCACCAGGACAAGAGGAGCAGCGGGCCTGCCTGGGTAGAAAATATGCAGCTTTCTATTTTTTTTCACCAAAAGTTTCTTTGATGCTTTTTTTAAAAAGAAAGTACAAAAAAGAGAAAAATTACAAATGATACAGAATTTCCCTAAGCAGAACAACATGAATTTCACAGTTGTTGTATTGCATAGTGTTGTTTTCAAATTAGTTGTTCATATTACGAGATACATGCATGCAAAATTAGAAGAAAGGAAAACAAACAAGCAAAAAGTATAAGAAGAGCAAAAAAGGAAGAAGAATTGAAAAAAGAAGACAAAACAAATTAAGAAAAATTAAGAATTAACTGCTCTTTAAGGCCAGCCTGATAGCTCAGCAGAATAAAGCTCCTTCTTATGCAGAGTACAGCAGCCAGGGTTCGACCCCTGGAGTACCATGCCAGCCCCACCCGTGGGGAGAGCTGAAACCGCAATTGAGACGGGTCTGGTGGCATGCGCTTGTAATCTCAGCACTTGGGAGGCTGAAAACAAGAGAATCACTATGAGTTCAATCTGTGCAGTGAGACCCTGTAGACCCTGTAGACTCTGTCCTAAATACAGAAAAAAAAATATTAACTGCTCCTTTCCAGAGACCAGAAAAAAAATCTCTATTTGCCCAGCGCTGTTCTCTGTCATACACTTAGCAATACAGAAAAGGCACGGTTGAGCCCAGAGCTACGCTGGGAACTCTGACAATTAGAGAAAGCAATGGAGAAGACTCTGAGGTTTCAAGAGGTGACAGTTCTTAGGTAACGGCAGGGGAGAATTCCCAGGAAGACCTCCAATAACTGGAAATGGTGGAAGAACAGTGTCATGGTTGAGGACAGACTGCATGCTGAATCTTCTTTTTTTGAAGAATAAAACAAAGAGGGGAGAACCTGCTTGAGGGCCCCCTTCTTTCCTTCTCTTGGACAGAAGCTTTCTTTCCCCTAATAAATATGTTCTGCTAAAAAAAGAATAAAACAATGATACAGAATTTTAAAACAATAGGAAATTAACAATGGCTATTATATTATATATTGTAATCTTCAAAGTAGTTGCTCAGAGTACCAGATAGAGGCATCTAAGGCTGATCAGACAATATAAATACTGACTGTTCTTTTCAATAAATTAATAGAGATTAGAAGTACAATAATCTTCTCTATTGTCTATCTATCTATCATCTATCTATTTATCTATCTAACTGTCATCTATTTTCTCCTTCCTTCTTTTCTCCTTTCCTTTGTTTCAATTGTTCTTTCCTTTGGAGCAGTTTCTTTTCCTTTCACAATATCTATTGTACCTTTTGGATTTTATTTACTGTTTCAGGTTCCTATAGAGGGAGACAACATAATGTTCTACACGCAAATCTGATTTATTTCACTTATGAGTATGGTCTCTAGTTGCATCCATTTATCTATAAAAGCCCCAAATTTATCTTGCTTTATAGCTGAGTAATACTCCATTGTATAAAAAGACCACATCTTTTTTATCCACTTCTCAATTGATGGGTAATTGGGTTGTTCCTAAGATATAGATTTTACAGATTGTGCTGCTATAAACGTGGCCGCACATATATTGCTATGGTTTCATTTTTTCAATTTTTCTGGAAAAATACTCAGAAGGGAAGTATCTGGGTTCAGTGGGACCTCTGATCCTAGTATTCTGAAGAATCCCCACCCTGATTCCCACAGTGGTTGCACCAGACTACGTCAGTGCTGAGTCTTACAGCCACTGGGTGTGTGAGCTGAGTGAGTAACTTCCCACCCAGCCTCCTCCTTTCAGCCGCAGAATGGGAATCATAATTGTTTCTGCTGCATGAAGTAATTGTGGGAGGGACAAGTGGTTATATCTGTGAAGCTCTTAGCACAGTGCTAAGCACTGACTGCATTTTCATTAGCATTAGCACCATCATCAGAGGTGGGGCAGAGAACCATGAGTGGGGAATAAGAGCCAGGCAAAGGCAGCCGGAGGACTGTGGGAGGGGCTGATGCTCTTTCAGGTGTAGTGATTTGGCCTGGGGCTGTTTGCCTCAGACCAGGGATGTAATGCTAGGCCTGCTTAGGAACTTCAGGGCATCTGTGGCTTCCACAGTCAAGGTGAGGGGTGGCAGGCAGGAAGGAAATACCGTCCCTGCGGAATGTGATCTGAGTGCTTCTCCTTGTACATTTGGTGTAGATTGAGTCTTGTATATGGTCAACAAATAGAGCATGTGATTCGTTGTGGATGTAGTGGTTTAAACAACATGGGTACAGCTACCTGTGGTAGCACTGAAGAGGTGAATCTGTTGACATTTAATTGGTCTTTCTGTTCCCCATACAGAAGCGCTGTACTTGGACTTGTTTACAGAATGGCTTGAAGCAGCTTTGCAAATAAGGCTCCAGTGTATCTGTCTGCTTTCGCCTTTTACTTAGTAGAGACTCTGAATATAAAAGGAGAGTTCCATAGTCATCCCAGGAGAATGGAAGGGGAGTTTCTTATTGTTTTGTGCCAATGCTGGTCTCTAAACTTCTTTTACATAAAAGTACTGGGAGGGGATTGCACATCACTTTGTAATCCATTTGTTCATCCATTCGTCGGACTAATCTGCATTGAGGACCCCTCTCCACATGAACAGAGTAGTGCTAGCACTTGGAAATACACCAAGAGCTCTTCGGAAACTCATTAGGGAAAACTCAGGTTAACATACATCTGTCATTAAAAGAGGAGCATGAAATAATCAAATTAGAAGAAGAGCCGATCCTATTCTCCCTCTGGAATTTGTGGTCAAAGTTCAGAGAGGGGATGACAAAAGTGGATCCCAACCCCATTGTTCTCTGCGAGATCTGGTGGGTTTTGATCACATTATGATGGAAAAATGGAGGTGCCCAGGAAGTAGAATGGAGATACAGGATAAAGAATACTGGGATTGTACACACACAGCAACTCTTTGATACTCAAGTCTACTGGTCATCCAAGTCATCAAACAAGGCATCAGAATTTAGAATAGTTGGTGTCCAGGTACATGAGAATTAGTCAAAGATATGCCTTGGATTAGGAAGGATGGAATATTTATTCCTAATCCCACCTACCTTCTGAACCATGTTCAGCTCTGTATGGAGCCACTAAATATTTTCTTTTCTGGAGACAGAGCCTTCAGTTGAAGACCAGCTGGCTCACTAAAACTGAAGGCAAATCTGACAATGGAGAGCCCATCATAAGAGCTGAGAAATAGTGGCAGGAGTATAGTGCTTTCATGTTAAGCAAAAGAGGAAATGGTCCATTTTCTTTAAGGTCATGTTAGTTTACTTTAAGGTTACTATAGAACACACAAACATAGGCCACACTAAAGTCCAGGCTGGGATGTTGGAATAGACAAGATGCTCCTCACAGTGCTCTGTAAATGTCTGTTGAATGGATGAATGAATTACATATGCATACGCCATATTCTTACAGCCCAAGATTTGATTTGGTTTCCATGCCCATAGGCCAGATGTTTTCTGGGAGGTTTTCCAAATCTCCAGTCTTGATCTTTTCTTAACTGCTCTCAGGGGATCCAGAGAGTGATTCTGGTATCTGGCAATCAGCAGCATGGCACTGTGCCCCGAGAGTGCCAATGCACTGCTCATACTGGCCTTGGATCTGCTTCCTTGCCAAGCAGAGCTTACCACCCAGATGGCATAGGCTTGAGATCCAGTCTACTTAGAAAATCTAGGTCTTGCCAACTCCATCTCCAAGGGGACGGTCTGGCTGAGCCCGAGTGCCAAAATATCCAGGAGTTTGCCAACCAAAAGGTGGTGAGTGGTCTTGCCCTGTAAACAGCACCTCAAATAGGCAGCAGATGGGAAACTGGGGCAGGGGGTGGAGAACAGCTGGATGACATTTGCTGCATAATAGCTCTTGTGGGATTTGAAAATCATTGTTTAATTTCTCTCTTTGCCTTCTCATGTAAATAAGTGCCCCATACCAGGGGCATGGAAATCAGAAATTTTAAGATTGGTACTCATCTTCACAAGCTCTACTGTCTTCTTTTTGAAAGTCAACATGCACACATGTCTACATACATCCAAATATATGTGTGTACCAGTGCATACATATTCATCCACTTCCACCAATAAGGAAACACTTGTGACTGCAAACCAAAGCTTTCTTTCATTTGCTGTGCATTTGTGAGCAGGCTTGTTCTCTGAAGTATCTTTTGAAACTTAAATCTAGCTCTTTGGGGCTGCAGCAGGAAAACTGGATTCATGATACAGTGATTCCAGATATTTATATCCTCTCATCATTTACTCAGTTGGTTTTCTGCAGCTGTGGATTGTTAGGAATTACTGTATCCCATCAAAAAGAATAGCAAAAATATACATATTTAATAAGAATGCTTTTCTCCATTTTATTTCCAAGGCATTTGGAGAGAGGAAGCTCTGCCATAGCTGATATCTCAGAGACAAGGGACAGTTGCCTGGGAACTCTGGTGGGAGAGAAGCAGGCAGGCCTCCTGGGGAGGGAGATGACAGTGCGAAAAGCAGGAGCAGGATCTTGTACCCAAAATCCACACAGAAGACAGCAGTTTGGCTGATGCTTATCCACCAAGAGTCTAAAGCCCACTTCTGATTCGATGTTTCAGCCCTTTGTGTAAAGATCAGGTGTTCTGTCTACATGCAGTCTGGGCAGTCCAGTACTGATCTTTCTTCATTGCTTCTGTGACAAAGTTCCTTTGGTTTCAAGAACCTTGAGGACGCCCCTCTTCTCTTACTGATTTCATGGGGAGGTTTTTCCTCTAGGCATAAGGGCAGCACTGTACTTGAGTGAAGGTCAACACACTTGCAGGCTTCAGGGGTCAATAAACATCTTGACTTTGGTCATCAATGATCTTCAGATACAGGAACACTAAGGGCTGTATTTTATTTGCATTTTGACTCCTGTTGACAGTGTCTCAGGGATTCTGGGTAGGAGATTTTGCACAAATATATCTTGTGCCTATCTTACTGTAGGAGCTCAGTCCAAACAAGAGTTTCATTCCCGTTTCCTCCAGAAAGGACAAGACTCCTCTAAAAGCTGAGCCTTTCCTTCAAGATTCATTCACTCCAGCTCTACAATGCTGTGGATCCTCCCCGAGCTACCCTGTGGGACTAGGAGAGTTCAGGACAAGAATTACGACTGCTTGAGAGACCATCTGACCCTGATGCATCAGTGCCTGGAACGAGGCCAAACCCCCACTTAAAATGACAATCCTGCACAAAGTGGCACAATGACATGTTTGGAATATATAGATGGATATAGATGTAACATGAAAATAGATATATTTTTCCTGCTCTCAGTGTCAGAAGCAGGCATGTTAAAGGTATTAATCAGCATTCCTCTCTAGAGGAATCCTCCAGTTATGTGCTTTGGATCCCAGACAGGAAACACGAATCATGAGGTAATGCAAAATTAATCCAGACAAAATGAAAAGAGGAAGGCTGCAGCCGAGGTATCTGCCTGAGGAGAAGGCCTGACAGAGGGGTGTGGGTGTGGCCTGACCTGCTGCTCTGGCCCCAGTCCTCACTCTCTGTGGAAGAGAGGAGTCTTCATCTCTAGGGGGTGATTTCTGGAGACCCAGGAGCTTCCAAAAGCAGAATAAATTTGGTACATTACTTTTATTTCTAAAGAGCAGAACACCAGCGGATACCTCCAAATGGCTGTCCCTGACTTTGAGGGCACCTGGCAAGCAACGGAAACCTTGGCAGGCATACACGGAAGACCAGATGTGGCTCGTTCCATGCCACCCCCCACTGGGCAGGCTGTAGACACGTGCAGTGTTGGAGGTGACTCAATCTGTGATCCGAGGTCATCTGTGCCTGCTCCCCCCACTCCTTCCAGGGCAATGGAAATGTCCCAGGATGGATTTCTTTTTTACTTATAATAAAGATACAAACAGTTTTGTCTCTATTTCTAGGTTTTAATTTCCTAGAAGTTTGCCCCAAAGGTAATTCCTCCATCTTTCTCCCAATAACCTTTTAACTTAGATGGGAGAAGAAACTATCTCTTCCTTTCTGTTTAAGGACAGATGAGTTTTCAACTTGTAAAATGCAGGCAACTTTCCATGGCCAGTTACTTCTTTGGGCCTTTGTAGTGTGATAAGAATTTCCTGGCTCTAACAGATTCCATGGATGGAATTTCCAGAGTAAAAGTGTAATTTGGTGACCCCTTACAGGGTATTCTGTTCCTGCTAAACTCACTGGTGAGGCCACTGTAGCTCCCTTGCTCAGTAGCAGCAGTTATTGCTCTATTCTATTTCATGTTCTTTTTGGACTTCTAATGTCTGCCTTTTAACATCTCAATGGAAACATGCCCCACACAGTGCAAAGTGTGCATTCACCTTATGTGTAGTACTCAGGGAAAGTTTCTACATGAATCAACCAGCAGGACAAGCTGAACCCTATGCCCAGCACCTGTGGCAGTCTCCTCTGTCCTTTGTAAGTCTGTACCACCTTCCCACTCACCCAGACATAATTCCCTTTCTTGCATTTGGTTCTGTGGGTGAGGTTTGCCTTTCCTAAGCTTTCACATGGATGGACCCATATGGTGTGGACTGTTTGCTTCTGGGGTTTGTGGCTCAACATGATGCTTTTAAGATTCCTTTATGTTGTTGCACAAACTAAGATGTTTTATCTTTCATGCTTTGCTATGCTTCATCATACAAATAGATAGAATTTACTCTCCAGTTGATAAACAGTTGTGTGTTGCTTTAGGTTTGAATAGATCCTTTCACAGGTTGTGTTTTGGCTAAGGTACATTCTCCTTTCTCTTGAGAGCACCTTGGAATTACTGAGTCTTGGGAATGGAAATGTTTAACTCTATATTTTCAAATCATGGTCCAACAATGCCTGTGACCTCTAGTAGGCCTATACCCTTCCCAATACTTGGTTTCATTTCTCTTTGTACTTAGAGCTATTTACAGAGGAAGTTGCTGCATGCCTGCTTACTTGGGACTCCTTTCACTTAAAATTACATTGTAAGTGTCCCCAAAGGCTAGTCTTGAGAGATTAGGTAAATAACTCCTCTGGGCTGTACCAGTATAAAAACCAGAAGACTCCAACTCCAGGGATCCTCTTAATTCCAGGCAATGTGGGAGGGTTGGTGTTTCAGTTTGTATCTAGCTGCCCGCGTGCCCCCCCTCCCCCAAGCCTCATGCATTCATGGGGCAACTTCTTGAGTCTATGATTGATTATTGTGGGTGTGGATTCTGCACCTGCCCTGGAGCAGGCAATTTGCATTACAATGTAGGGAGGGGAGAGAGGCTGGCTAGCTGACTGAGCTGCTGCCACTCCCTTTGCTCTCTGCTTTTTGCTGCCACCATGAAAGGTTGCTCTCTGCCATGTGCCGCTCTGCCTTGGAGCCTGCTGAGTATGGACTGAAACCTCCACTAACTGTGAGCTAAATAAACCTTTCCTTCCTTTATTTTTAGTGTCGGGTATTTGTCCTAGCAATGAGAGAAGAGTAACTGAGACAGTTGGTCACCCTAAATGTGGTATATTATAAAGGAAAGAGGGTCTGGCAAAGAACTGACTTGGTTGAGGCCTCATCTGTTCACTATGTATGAGTGCTTCATAGCTGGATGTGTAGGCGACAGAGTAGACATATAGTAACAAACTCACATTAGAACCTGGGTGCTATACATGCTTGAACTGTTAAATTCTTCTACCCTTGCTGTATGTTTGGAAATACTACTCATAAAACACTGGGGAGAGGAAGAAGAGGGATAATGCCTCTTGGCTCCAGGGACACTAGATCTAGGAACTCAGAAGAAGAAATTTCTTTCAGAGTGCAGAGCAGCTTAAGAGAGCAAATGGCCTCATCATTCTGGCTTCACATTCAGCTGCCCACTTCATTCCTCTCTTTCCCAAACACCTTTTAGAAGAAGTGAGACAAAGGATCAAAAAGAAAATACTAGCAAGGGGAGAGAGCTGCTCTTTGAATTTCAGCCTTCATATTACTTTGTTTAGTCTTCCTGTAAGTAGCAGAAATCTTCATGTCACATCTCCCTGCTCCCAGTGGCCTATGGCCATCAGCAGGTAGAATGGGCTGGACCATTAACTATGACCTAGTGTCTTCTTGAGCTGTATTCTCTACCCTCTCTGGCTTCTAACTTTGCTGTCATTCCTCACAAAGCCGACTTACTTTTATCCTCTTTCAAAGCCATCTCTTGTTCCCATGGCAACTTACTGGGGGTCTTCTATCACCATGGGAACATGGCTGCTGGGTTTAAATACACCTTATCACCACAGCATTAAAAATACTGGGATAGAAGGAAACTGGTTGTCAAGGAAACAGGATTCAGGTCTTCTTCAAGAGAGATAGGCTGGGTAAAGGGAAGTGCTGTTGGGAGTTTGGAATGAATACCACACCCAGCCTTGGACCTGCAGGGATAGCTGTGCACTCTTTGTGCAGGTCATATGAAGTGTGTGTGTGTGTGTGTGTGTGTGTGTGTGTGTGTGTGAATATGTATATCTGTGTGAAGCTGTCTTTTCATCTTTTCAATCTAAAGAATTTCATAGGAAGTTAACTTGAAGATTTCAATGTTCTCAGAAGAAAATCCCACACTGCAGCCTGACTCAGTCTGTATGTCTCTGTCGTTCTGTCTTGTTTTCCTCTCATTGTGTCTATGTGTCTGTCTATCTGTCTCTCCTCTCTCTCTGTCTCTCTCTCTCTCTCACACACACAGGGAGCTCACAATAGGGCACTTTCCTTATTCTCAGAGGGGTAGGAATTTTGTAGCAAGTGGGCCTGAAAACCAAACCAGAAGGGAGACCAGCAGTGAAAATCAAAGACTCACAAAAGAAATCTAAATGATGAAAAATATGAGTTGCATTTATGACATGGAAAGAAGAGTGAATCTAAAAATGGGAAGCACTATTTCCATTTCTTACAGGTCATCTGCTCTTACCTGAGGCCAGGGAGACATTCAGTCAGTCAGATTCCCCAGAAGGAGGAGTTGAGTCTTGGGGGCACCTACCTCATCCACCTTCCATGCAGCAGTCACAATGGAGTATTGAAAAGCAAGAAAAGGTGCCTGAACTCTTCCTAGTGATGAGATTAAACATTGAAGATGCATGCCAGATGCCTTGAGCATAGGCTCCAAGAGCACCCAGTCCTGGGCACAGTGAAATGCAGTCCATGTCACAGCGTTGGGAGAGTCCAACAAACAAGCAGAACAAACAGCACCTGATTGAACTTTATGTCCAGATGACTCAAGTACCAGGCCCTTATGCACCACTGAAAATTTCATTTCCAGCAGGCTCAGCACTAGGAAGACAAATGACAAACATGCCCAGACCCAGCTGCCAGGTCTCCTCTCCTCTCAGCGGCTTCCAAGGACCCTGTGATCTTTGACTGTCACACATGTGCTCCAAGCCATCATGGTAACACCCATCCCCACCATCCTTCCCTTCTGCCATGACCTCTTTTCTGGCAGACATGGAGTCGAGAAAAGACAAAGATAAAGAAAACATTCTCGATAAAAATATATGAACATTGTAAGCCTTTTACATGTCAATAAATTGCTCTAAAAAAAAAAAAAAGAAAGAAAGAAAGAAAGAAAGAAAGAAAGAAAGAAAGAAAGAAAGAAAGAAAGAAAGAAAGAAAGAAAACATTCTCAGAGAATTCTGGGTTTTAATTGCAGTCTCTATTTTCTTGGCTTTGTGGCCTTGGAAAAATCTCTTACTTAAGTTTCCATTTCAAGAATTCACAAGCCGATTGTAAGGATTAAATAAAATAATGAATATAAATGCATTCTGTAATCGGTGGGTGCTCTGGCTCCTGACAGCGCATTTCAGGTATGCTGGGGAGGCTTAGATGAAAGGGAGGATTCTGAGGGAAGGCAGCCCTGCTCAGAGCCTCAGAACAGGTGACGGGGACATTTCTGGTTATGAACAGGTCATGATAACTGCTGCAGCTCTGCTCTGCTTCCTTGCGTGGTCTTCTGACCTTAGCACTGTGTGTGGTTCATAGTAAGTTCAACAGTGGCTGCTGGTTGTCAGGTGTGGAAATTCAGCAGGGATTCTTGGTGCTTTGCAATAGCTCTGTGCAGGTGGGCAGGTGGGCAGTAGTATCCACCATGTTCTTAGGATACACAAGACCTCCACAGCAGTGGGAGCCAAGAGGCCTGAGTCCAGACTGCACTGGAGCAGCAGGTGGAACAGCTGCTGAGGGAAGGCAGGAGGGCTATGAATTGCAAATCTCTAGGCTTGCCATGATTCACAGTTGGCTGCCAGGAGAGGACCTCTCTGCTACTCTCAGCTCCATTATCTGAACTCCCTCCCCACCCTGGCCACTGCCCCATTTTCTCCTCTTAACACTTGTCCATTTGGCAGACCAGCCCAGTAATAGCTCCAGGGAAGACAGATTATCAACCCCTCTCCAGAAAGGACCATTATTCATGACCTTGCCCACACTTTTATGAAAGAAAAGCATAGCAAGAGGAGCGCTACATTCTGCTGCCACTCCAGGGGCTTTGCCTGGCACAGGAGTGAGGCCTGGCGGGAGGGTGGGGGCTGGACAAGCACAAGGGGTAGGATATTGATGGAGTGGGATTCAGACACGAGGATGCAGGGGTGGGGCTTGGAAGTAGGTCAGGCTGTCAGCATTGCCAAGGGCAGGAGGCAGTGTACCTGGGGCACAACCATGGGGTGTGCATAAATTGTGCTCTCTGGTAAATAAACTGTATGCCATTTTGTAATAAGTATTGAATGAGAGTATATTTTGATGCAAATTTTGCATGAAGTTTTAAGAAAACAATTGAAATTTTCAGTGTCTTTCTTGGTGTTTATTCCTTAGGTCATGTTCTTAGCAACCTGACTGTATGCATGATGGTATTCTCTTTTGCCATTGCAGCATTTCACCCCGTCCCTCAGTATTTAATCGAGTCCATCCTTACTCAACAGATATTTATTGAGTGACACTTATGCATTGGACATAAGAGGTGGAGCAGGTAGCAAAATATACATGAACCTTGATTTAGTGGTGTTTAGATTATTGGTAATGCCTAAAAGCTCAACTAGGCAGAATTCTCTCTTCCCATGCCAAGGCAATTGGCAGTGATGTGTCTCCTATCATGAAAATGGTGCAAGCAGAGGTTAGATGAACAATGGTTTCTTATTGAATGAATGAGGAATGGCAGTGGTTTTCTACATCAGAGAGAAGACAGACAGACAGACAGACAGAAGACAGACAGAAGATCTTCAAAATACTTTGCAACACATGACTCCATGATATCTCCCCCTGGAAACCTTTCCACTTGTCTCCTTCACAGTTTTTTGACGTACTCGTTACCATGTAAAACTCAGCCTCCTTCTGTAAGCTGGGTATGTTTAAGCATCCTTGAGTCTTTTCCTCACCTTTGTCTTCCTTGACCTAGCAGGTGGCAGAATTCTTAGAGACAAAGAATTGGGGGAGAAAAATGATCAGGTGCCATTTGATAATGGCCAGAGGGGAAAAAAAAACAAAGTTAAACATTTCTCTCCTCATCTAGCTTTGGCCACTGAGCACATTTGCTTCCAAGATTGTGGAAAGCCTGCCGTGGGTACAGTGCTCCAAATCACAGAAGTCTGGATTCTAGTGCTGAAATGCGGCCACTCAGAGGCTCAACCCAGAGACAGGTAGGAGAGCTGGGTATGCAAAGACTCCCAAAGACCTTTCCCTCAATCTGGGGTTGCATTGACCATCTCCGTGGGTACCTTCAGTAGAAGGGACAAGAAGGAAGTCCCTGGGCATCTGAGATTAGATTGGGTTTAGGGTGAAAGATTACACATGACATTAGCCCCTGAGATATGATCATTCCTGTCAAGGTCCTTGAAGGTAAGGCTGTGGGTTGTAGGGTGTGTGTGTGTGTGTGTGTGTGTGTGTGTGTAGCATCCATAAAGTTCCCACCATGTGTCATTTAGCTACACAAAGCACATTTAACTTCACAACAAAGCTAGCTTGCAAAGAGCGCATCTAATTCTCAGACTCTAGGTCTAAAACATTACGATGTCTCTTCACTTTAGCTCTCACACACCATGAGCTTCAAGGACACAGCGGCTTCCTCCCAACTCCCTCCAAGTGGGAGAGGACCTCGTTCTAACCAGAAGACTCTTCAGCCAGGGTGGCTCAGTGGAAGGCCCACGAAAGCAGCTGCAAGCTTTGGAGTTCTCGGGGAACTGTGGCTCTGAGGAAGGAGATAGACAGCTGGGGCTATACTCCTCAGAGAGCTGGTGGGCCCCAAGCAGCCCCCAACTCCTGGTTGCTGAGGGATCGACCGGTGTCAGTTTCCCAGGCTGTTATGTGTTATCTCAGAGACTCTGGTGCCAGGGAAGTTCAGGCCTGGCTTCAGGGCTGCAATGATAACAGAGACACACTCTCCTTTCCAACACCTCCACTGTCTGACAATCCCTGCCTAGGACCAAGGAAATAGGATTCCTCACTGGGGGAACAACCCTGACACATCTGTAGTGAATCTCTGTCACTTGTGATACTTGATTCTCAGAAGTACAGACCCACAGTATGGTGTTAATGATTTTGCAAAATAGGAAGCAAAGACCTTCTAAGATCCTGGGCTTATTATTTATTTCTGTGACTATGGAGCTGAGGCTGAGACAGAAATGAGGTGATGTTTGCATTAAGCCTGCATTCATTGTAGCGAGAGGAACATCTAACCCTCCCCAGGCCAGCTTTGTTGCTGTAGGGAGCAGGGACATGAAAAAGACAGTACACCCTTCTGGGTTTTCAACACTTGCCTTGATTTCCCTTATATTTATTCTGCTCAATTCTATCGGGAAGGATCTTCTGTCATTCTTCTGCCTTTCACAATGAGCAGAATCACTCTGTACCTACTGATTGACTTATTTCATTTTCTGTTCATTAGCACCAGGGACAAAAACTATACTACTAGTTTGGGCAAATGAGACATAAAAAATAAGAGACATCAAAAAGCCTCAGTAGGGGCTGGCCAGATAATTCAAGGGATTAAAGCACCTGCTTAGGCAGGCGAAGGGATTCCATCCCCAGCCTGCTGTGCTGGCTCCATTCCCAGGGCACACTGAGACTGTGATTGACACTGGGCATGGTGGTGCACACCTGTAATCCCAGTGTTGGGAGGCTGAAAGCAGGACGATCACTATGAGTCTGATCTGTGTAGTGAGACCTTGTAGACCCTGTCCACAAAAGGCCTCAGTAATGAAGGTAAACAATATTTTAATACAGTACTTAGAAACTAAAAATCAATGTCAAAATGCTCAATAAACAGAACTAACCAAATTCTAGCAGGCACTGAATTAATATTAATTTCCCTTTTGCCTCGAGGTGCAGCATGCCTCAGCACTGCCCAGCACTACATTTTGTGCTTTGCACTACAGATGCAGTGGAAAAAAGAGAAACACATCCCCTCTCCCCACATAGTGGAGCTTCCAATCTAGCAGGTAAGAGAAACCCACGAGGAAAGCATCCGAAGCTGCTCACTGTACCAAGCACAAGGCAACCTCCCCACTTTCCTGTGAGCTTACTTCACAGCAATAGCACTGAGTGCAAACTATTGGACCAACACCATGGGGCAAAGCCTGCTCCTGGGAGGGTCAGCATAGAAGGGGGAGAGGAGGATGAAGAGCACTCTAGGATTCTGAGGTTGCTTGGTTGTCATTTGTGTACCAGGAATTGAACTCAGTCTGGCAAGCACTTTGCCACTGTGCAGTTCCCTGCCCTTTTGTTATTTTTTTTTAAATTTGGAGAAAAAGTTGTTAAGTTGCCCTACCTGACCTCAAACTTGTGATTTTCTTGCTTCCTGCATAGCTGGGATTATAGGCATGTGCACTACTGCTTGATTGGGATGCCAGGATTTGATGAACTATATTAAGTCTCTAGTGGACAGTTCTTGATGTTCTAAGATGAGCTCCTGCCAACTTATTAACTTAATAAACACCATTTAGCCAAGTGAAGGTTATATCTTATAATCTACATTCTCTACATAATTCTCAACTGAGTGAAGATGTCTGATGAGAATATGGAAGACAGGGTGAACAAGATAGAGAAGGTTGACATCATGAATATTGCTGCTGGAAACAGGGTAAGAGGACACAAAAAGAATGGGGGGTTTGATGCACTGGACCTACTCTGTCCTTCCAAGTCCAGTTGAGCAGTGCAAGAGGATTGACAGGACAGTAGTCATAAGCTTCCTGGAAACCTGCACTTATTCTGCCTGCTGAAATCCCAACCTCCTTGATTAACTGGAATTACTCAGAGATGCATCTCAGTGACAAGGAGGCAACCCTGGGTAAATCATGATTCTCGTATCCAACTTAAACTTCCTCTTGCACAGGCTCCACTTGGATCTGTATCACTTCTTTTTCATCCTTTGTACACTTGGGGAGGCCCGGGAAATACAATTAGGATACTGCTTGTCATGACATACCATTCAGGAATGACTATTTGTGCCTCAGCAAATCTTTTGTTGCACAGTTCCTGCAAGGAGATAGACAGCAAGTGGTCAGAATTCAGAAGTTATAAATCAGAGCTCTGTTGCAGAAGGTCCTCCAATGGCTAGCACCTTCAGCCCCCGATTGGGCCATGTGGAGTAGTGCCACAGACAGCAGGCAGCAGGCCTGCAATCACTCCTGGGGCCTCAGGGAGAAGTGCTGACAAGGAGCCCTGCACATCTTCAGAGCAGGTGGTCTCTTCTGTCACTATCATCAAACAAAGCTTTCCCCAGCTGTTCTGTGGCAGACTCTTGCCTGGGATTTAAAACCATGACATTTTCCCTCTCCTCTGTGCAACAGGGACTGCTGATCCCCCAGCCCAGAGGCTTTCTTATCTCTGAGCACTGTGAGTCCAAGGAGGCTGCACCCTGAAGGTGCTCATCGCCAAACCAGAGAGCAGCAGTTCCTTTTTGCTGTCTGTGCAGGGGGAACAGAGAGAAGTGCTTTACAATCTGACATAAAATTACCTTGCTAATTGACTAATAAACAGATGAGAAGGAAATATGTTGTAAGTTTTCTTTAAGAAGCAGCACATAACATCTTCTCTTTTCTTCTTCTCCCCAGTAAACCATGCCCGAATTTGGAAGCATTAGATACAATTTGTTGTTCCACTTACATGTTTCCTGTAACTATGGCTGTTATACTTGGATCAGATTCCACTATAACAAACTCCACTTGGTCTCCAAATTATTTTACTACAGTGGAATTTTACTAAAACAAATACATTTTATAAATCACATTCCCTGACTCCATCTTAGGGTCAGTTTGCATTTTTTTCAGCCCCACAACTCATCCAACAATAAATTTGATGCAAATTTTTAAACTCTTTGATTTTTAAGTTTTTTCTACTATGAATTGTGGTCATTAGGGATAGTTGACCTAATTCCCTAGAATACTAATAAGATTATTTTGTAAAATTATACTGCAAACTAATATATATATATATAAGCTTATTGTCTGTAGAAGGGACATCGACCACAATTGAGAAGGTATTTTGGGCTTTCTGCTTGTGTGGTGGCCATCCAATGGTAATTATTAGGATAATTCATCTTTCTGTGCCTTGCAGGATCAGCGGGGCACACTCCTATAGCACTGCATTTCTTCACTGATTCACCACAGTAACCAGAGCTGGTATGTACTCCGCCAGCCCTTAGAGCATTTTGCCTTTACTTTTTCCCAGCTTAACAGAATTTTGGTGGTCATGGCCTTTATTACTGTTGGAAGAAAGGAAGACTTAAGCATTACATTCTGCCAAGTTAGATGTCAGGGGAAACTTAGCTGTATTAGAAAGCCTCCCCGTGCTCAAGTGTGTATCATGAGATGCTGGGAGCTCATGAGGAGGAAGGAAGAGGGAGCACCCAAGGCTGAGGAGGAGGCAAAGATTTTCTTAGGAGATTTATCCAGCTTTCTTTCATGATAATCCTGTGCTCTGAATGTATGTTTCCCTCCAAAATTCATATGTTGACCGTTGCAATGATAATGTTAGGAGTGAGGGCCTCTGGGAGGTGACAAGGTTGGGAGGAATCTGCTCTCAAGAATGACTGGTTCCTTATAAAAGGTCTGGGAGGAGCTCTCAGTGAGGTCCCTTTGCTCTTCCACTTTCTGCCGTCTTGAAAGTAGAGAGGAGCCCTTATCAGATACTAAATCTTCAGGAATCCAGTTCTTAAGCTTCCAAGCCTCCAGAAACATGATGAAATAAATTTCTGTTCTATATAAATTATTCAGTCTCAGGTATTTTGTTATTGCGGTAGAAACAGAATAAGATACACCCCTAGGCTTATCACCTGACATGCTGCTTTGGAAAGGAAAGGAGAGGAGAGGAGAGGAGAGGAGAGGAGAGGAGAGGAGAGGAAAGGCCACTGAGCTGGCAGAGGCCTGAGAAATGCTACAATGAGAAGACCATATTGACATAGAGCTTAAGTAAAATGTGATTTTAACGGGTTGGAGACACCCAGAACCTGCTGTGGCATCAGTAAGTCAGTCATTGCCAGGAATCTTTAGTGCTTCACCCTATTGTGTTGTCTGAGGGACTACAAACTTGTGAAGGCATCCAGGAGCAGAAGCAAGCACAACCTTGTGGAGTGAAGTCCGCAGGTCAGCTCCCACTCAGTTATTCCAGTACAGAGCAATCTTCATTTGTGATAATATATACAAATAAGCAAGTATCTATTGAACTATTAGAACTGTGGGCTGTGATTGAGAGGATGGGGAGTTAAGGATGGTAAGGGAGAACAATGAAAAATATATAAAACAGGGCTGGGAATATAGTTCAGCAGCATAAGTGCCTGCCTGGAAAGCACAAGATCCTGTGTTCAATCCCCAGTACTGCAATATATATATATATTGCAATATATATATATATATATATATATATATATATATATATATATATATATATATATATCTCAAAAGCAGAACCTTGCATAGGAAATTATAAGGATTATTATTTACTCAGTAAGGTTTAAAAAATGAAATTAAAAACAAGAATTCTCACATTTCTGAGTTAGTCTGGACTCTGTATTTAGCAGATGCTTCAGCAATCCAGTGGACCCTATACTGGTCAGAGTGGGAGTAATAAGAGAAAAAAGAAACAAGAAAAATAAAAGAACTACACGTTCTACATGAACCCACCAACGATGTCATCATAAGTCTCGATTAGTTTTTGCAGAAGCTCAGAAATTCTGATCTTTTTTTCTCTCTTGGATGCTCTAAGCTATGTCCCTCATGACATCCTTTCATAAACTCCACTCTCCTTAAGCCTCCACCCTCAAATCTTTTTTCTCTCTTACTCTCACTGGAGGAATTCCCCAGGAGCTTCCTGGAGACCAGCGTCATCTGTCCCAGATTATGATCTTGATTTCACACAGCTGAAGTTAATTTTATTGTTGTTATCAAAAGAAGAGGATTCCTGAGGACACAGGAACCAACAGAATGCACTGAAGACTGCAGGAGCAAGCCTAGAAAATAAATAGCAACCAAACAGTTCCTGGAGGCTGGGCCAGAGCAGGAATCTTGGCTGTGTTCCAAGGCTGCTGACTCTGACAGCTATAGGACATTGTCACTGGACCTCTGACTGCCTGCACCAACGGGGGAATGAGCCATCCAGACAGTGCCTGGTGATCTTCACCTTCAGGGTCACATACCCCAGCCTCCTCCCTACTTGTAGAGGGTGGGATTTTCCTGTGTTTCTAAAGGAATTTTATGGAAATTGTTACATGTGCTTTTCCAGGCTAGGTTATAGAAGACATTGTGTTTTCCACCTTTATTTTTCTTACAACATTTGGTTCTGGGAAAACCAGCTACTATGTCATACGGTCACTTAGAAGTCCTGTCGAAAGTTCTTATGCAGAGGAACAGGGGCCTTCTGCCAAAAGTGAATGATAAAGCATGGAATCCTTCACACAGCCTTCTGAGCAACCCACCTTGGGAATGGATCCCCTGTCCCAGCCAAGTCTTCTAGTTGACACCTTGGTTGCAGCCTCACGGATAATTCGCACACAGCCAAGTTGCTGCCAAATTCCTGACCAACAGAAACCAAGAAAACAAATGCTGTTAAGACACTGAGTCAGGGCCAGGAAGATGGCTCAGTAGAATAAGCTGTTCCCTGGCAAGCTAAGGGTTTGAGTTCAGCCCCCAGTTCTGCGAAAAACAAACAAACAAACAAAGAAACAAAAAGACATGGAGTTGTGGGGGGATGTGTTATGCTTTAATAAGCAGTGAACACGATTCTCCTTTACCTTGGCATTGCACTCAACACATCGAAAGACCCAAGAAATCAACAGGAATCCAACAATGGTTGCTACATTGTACAATTTTGTCTTCAATTTAGTTGTTCAGATTACTACATATAAGCATTCTAGGGGGCAGGAAGAGAAAAAAGTTATAAAAAATGCAAGAAAAAAGAGAGAAATTTTAAGCATCAGTGCTCCCCTCTGTAGACCAGCAGAAATCACTAGTACAATTATCCAAGCCATCCTGCATCTCTCTCCCTTTCCTCCCTCTCCTGTATCTTGGGACATTTGTAAACTCACATCAGAACAAAACTTGATATAGACCTTCCAACAGAGATTCCATGAATGACTGAGGAAAGACTGGAGCAGCAAAAGAGAAACAGTAAAAAGAAGCCACCTCTCAGATACAGCCATTCAGCCTCCCCTGATGGCTCACGGTGGAAAGCTTCCCTGTGCTCAGGCAGCAGAGACAATCAATAGCTAGTGCCTTATAGTGACAAAGGATTAGATTACCTGACTCTGAAGACAAGTTGGGGCTGAGTTTGAGTTTTCTTTTCTGAGCCTCAACCCCTGAGCCATGATTCCCATTTAACTCTGTTTTTGTCCTAAAACTAACTCCAAGATGGTTTATTTGGGAAAGACTATTGCATTTAGAAGACAGTGATCTTTCAAAGGCTATGTTAGTTACTGTGATGAGATACCTGCCAAACAATTTAAAGGATTGTCTTAGTTTCTTTCCTCATTGCTGAGGCAAAACACTCAATGCTCAAAGTTAAGGAAGTATTCATTTGGCTCACAGTTTATAGAGGTTTCAGTCCATAGCTGGCCAGCTCCAAGGCAGTGGAGGGCACAGGGGCATCACAGGGGAGAAACAGTTCACAGTAGGCAGACAGTAGCAAAGCAAGCAAGTGTTCATCATAGATTTTTCTATCTTTGTATCTTGTCCAGACTAATTAGGGTGGGTGTCACTCCCACTTTTAGTCCTAGTGTCCTTGACCCTAGCATCACACTATGAGTTGATCTCAGCATCACGCATTCTAAATCCAGCCACTTCTGAAGAAGTCCCTCCTATGACTGCATAAGACTTTGGGAGCAGAACACTTTGATGCAGCCATACCAAGGAGGAAGGTTTGTTTTGGCTCATGGTTTCAGAAGTTTCAATCTATGGTCTGCTCCTCCCATGACTTTTAGAGCTGTGAAAGGCAGAAGCATCATGGGGGAAGGGCATGGTAAAGGAAAGCTGTTCACTTCCTGGCAGCCAGAAAATAGGGAAGGACAGAGCCAGAGGGCAAGGAGTCAGGGACAGAGTGTGCCCTTGGGTTCTCAGTGCCTCCAACTGGGTCCCATCCCACTTGGCTGTGGACTCATCAGTGAATTAATTTTCTGAGGAATTATTATGGCTGTGTCTAGATGCCTCTCCCTCAAAGCCTCTTGCAGTCATGGGTAGAGCTTTTCAAGAGGTGGCTGGATCTCCAGTGTGTAATGGTGTAATGCTAGGATTAAGGGTGTGGGTCTACCTGCCCTAAGCATGGGCACAAATACCACCAATACCAGTCCTCCTTTAGTAACTGGAGTTCTCATTCTAGCAATTGTAATACATGGGACATGTGCTCCCTTCAATGAAAAAAAAAAAAAAAGAATGAGAAAAAAACAGAAAAATATAAAAGGGAAAATCTGCAGCAAAAGAAAAAGTGGATAAGATATGAGGATAAGATATAAGGGACAAAAAGGAGGCTTGTCATTTGTATTTTGCTGCCTGTTGCCTTCTGCCTGCCACGAAGTGTTTCTCCTCTGCCATGCCACTCTATCTTAAAATTAGCAGACTGAAACCTGTACAAACTGTGAACTGAATAAGGCTTTACTCCTTTAATTCTGGGTGTCAGGTATGTTGTCTTAGAAATAAGAAAAGTAGGGCCGGCCAAATAGCTCAGTGAATTAAAGCACCTGCAAACTGGTGCACGGTCCAGAGGTTTGACCTTGGACCTGCTGTGTAGGTCCCACCCCCTCAGGGCATGCTGAGATGGCAACTGAGACTGCGTGTGGTGGCGCTTGCCATGCCTGTAATCCCAGCTCTTGAGAGGCTATAAACAGATGGATCATTATGAGTCCGATCTAGTAGCAAGAACCTATAGACTCTTCCCCCTCAAAAAAGGAAGAAATGAGAAAAGTAAACTGTTGATGAGGTCAGTCAGCATCTCCATGACCCATTTGCTTCTTCCCTCTCTGAACACTGGTACTTTGTGGTCAAGCCATCCACACATGAGACTCTGGGGGACACTTCATATTTAAATCATAATAAATGCCAACATGGAAGAAGGTGACACAACAGTGTGATCATCCAACAGTGAATGGTGCTGAGACACACTGTGACAATGAAGCAGAAACAGAAAGGACATGAACCTAGAAAGTTGGAAACAAAACCAGGCTGATTTGAATTTGTTTCTTTCCTGCAGTTTTTCCTTTGCTAACATTTCTCTTTCTTTTTATTTTTCATTGAAGGGAGCACATGTCCCATGTATTACAATTGCTAGAATGAGAACTCCAGTTACTAAGGAGGAATAGTATTGGTGGTATTTGTAGGAGGCATCTGTTCATAAGGAATTCTGTGACCACATTGCCATTCATTCCCCTGTTGTGTTTCCTACTTCATTGTCCTCCCCATATGTTTTAACTTCCATCCCTCTTATTACCACCAGAATTACTGGAAATCCTCTACCCATATGCACAAAGCTTTCTCTCAGATCTTGGCTTTTCTTCTTTCTCTAACAGTGAAACCGTGGACCTCTCTATCCCCTGGCTCCTCCAGCATTTCCATCACTTAGGGATTTCTTCAACTGCTCCTTCTGTTGTTTTCTTCCTTAAATACAGACATTCTCTGGGTTGAGTTTTCAGTAAACTTATCTTCCCCTCCTCTCCTTTTCTGAACTCCATCCATACCAACTGTCTCATTTCTCATTCTAGGTAGCTGGCTCCCAAATCTGTAGCTCACCATTCCCTTCCAAGTGTCAGAGCACACTTAACAATATCCAAGGATATCACTAGGTGGATCTGTTTGTGAAACAAAGTCACCCCGTGTGATTAGAATATGGAGGAGGGGACAGAGAAAGAGAACAAGTAGTACACAGTCAGAGAACATGAGGCACATTCATGCCACTGTCAGAGCTTGGCTACATTGCACTATCTAGCACAACTGGGTGAGGCAAACTTATTTAAAGGAGTCCCAGTCAACTCTAATAAGCCTTCAGCTAATGTCCTGATCACAAAGCTATCCTTAGTCCTGGGTAGAATTTTTAAGCTATCAAAGAAGAAACTCCCTGACAAGTTTGAAAGCACCTAGCTCCAGAAGATCCCATCCTGCCCTGATCATCAGCAATGCCTTGATTCCTTTTGTACCCCATTTCAGTTCCTATGGAATGTAGTTTTGAAGCAAAGGCTCATAGGACCCATATGTGGAATCAGTCCTATCTCAGAGCTTGCTTACAAGAGATCTTGGGAAATGTATTACTTTGTTTTCAAATTCTGTCATCTATACCATCCTGGGATAAAAGCCTGTCCATGGTCTCTTCTGTATTATGCGCACTGGGCAGGAGTTTTTCTATTATAAATGGCAGGAATTCAATTTTATCCAATTTTAATTGAAAAGTAAATATGGCTTGTAATGCATGTGAAGGAAAGGCAAGGGCCACACTGGATTCGGGGACAGAGGGCACTTGGCCTTCCCCTCTTCTTTTTTCCTAATGTCTACCTCTGTCTTCTCTGTGTTGGTTTTTATCTTTCCCATGGAAGATTCTTTCTCTGTGAATGTAGAGATGTGGCTATGTGCTCCTAGGAATCTTTACTTTCCTGTTGCACCATTGCAGAAGAAGGAAGAGGTTTGTTTTTCTTGGTTCTAATTGTAAAAATATTCTGAAAGAGTCTCATTTGTCCAGCTGTATTGCTGCATTCTTTCAGTGCAATAATAAAGTAGCTGAGGCTGTGTAAGCATAAAGAGGAAAGGTATGTTCAGCCCACAGCTTTGGAGGCTCAAGTTCAGATCCAATGGGCTCTGGTGAGGCCCAGCTGGCTGCAGCACACCATGGTAAATAGCATCATGGTAAAAGTGTGTAAGAGAGGGAGAGACCACATGGCAAGACAGGAAGCCAGACTGAGGAGAAAGAACCCATATTCCTTTTCTATACCAACCTTCTTGCCAGGACTAACAAAGTTCCCACAATAACTAATTTAATTCCTTTTAAGGACAGAAACTCCAAAGATCTAATGGACCCCCAGTAAGCCTGTCTTTTAAATATCCAAACACCTGTCCATATTACCATACTGGAAACTGGCTTTCCAATTCCTTAACTCCCAAGGGACACATGTAAACCATATCCAAACCATAGCACACATCTACCCTGTACACCATTGAAATAGCCTTTTTTTGTGACTGGCAGACTTTTTAAAAAAATCTCATTTTGGAGATGAGGGAAAAGCAGGATCTCAAAGGAAGGGACTGACAGCATAACCAGAGCCACTAGAAAAATTATCTAGGGTCAGAATAATTCTCATGTTTGGGTCTAGTATAATTGGATACGGCTTTTTGTTCGAATCTGAACATGATAGAGCACTAATGCAGAAGCTCAAGCAAAAATGGTATGACAAAATAACTTTTTAGCCATTGCTAAGAGGACTAAATGAAATAACAAATATACAAGATGCACACGTGGCAGTAAGATATGTAGTATGCAGGTGCTTGCTTTGGTTCGAATTTCTCAGCAACTACTTTCCCAGCTCTAAAATTAAGAGCCAAGTACTACTAATCTATTTTAAAAGTACAGGGGATGCCAGTCCTAGAGAGAAGGAAAAGAGGCCAATAAAGGATGAGTTATTAAGCCACTACCACAGCAGTTGACCAGAGCTTAATCCCACGAGGAAACTGTTGGACACACCACAAAACATATGCCTCAGAATTATCCCACCTGAGGGGCAAAGGAACTGTGATATTTATACAGCAGCTCTTGAGAGTCATTGTCTGAGGACTGCTTTTAAGGGGTCTGTCCTCAGCCCTGCTAGCCAGATACACAAGGGAAAAGCAGCTTCTGAGTTTCCATCCTGAGCACAAAGCACCCAATGGACACTGGCTCAGCCTGCGGTGCTCTGTATGTGTTAGTCTTTCAGCTGTTCCCCACCACCCTCCCTATTGACTAAGAAGTCCCTAAGGGTAGCAACCACACACATCTATTCTAAAATCTTCTGCCGAACCTGGCAAATAGTACCTAGTGTAGTAGTCAATTCACTCTTTGCTTAATTAATGAAAATAATGACTCTGTAAGGTAGCTTTTGCCTGATGGTCTGCTGAGACTGTCTCAATGCATCTTAGAATTTCTGAGGCAGAATGAGTCTTGTGCACTATATTTTTATCCATTAAGTATATAAAACACATAATCTGATTTTATACTCTTGTAATACTTCTTATGCAGTTGGATTCATAAATAAATTAAAATTAAACCACAGGCCCTATGTATGCGTGTCTCTTTCAACTTTATCTCTATAAGAAGCTGTCTCCAAATTGAGGGAATTTGGAGACTCCTGATGTGCAAATTCTTATTAGCTTGCTTGTCTGACTCAGCATAGGCATCTGCCAGCAATAATAACCTGCTCCCTGTGCACTCAGCTCTTGGCCAATGAGAAGCAGGCTTCATGTTTTATTGAAACTCCCTTTCTCTAAGGGGAAGCATGGAAGGTCTTGTATGAATATGTTGCACAACTCCATTTTCCAGGTCAGACCACCTGGGTTCAAAAGGGAATCGTCACAGCTCCTAGTGCCAGATGAGAAATAAGCTCTGGATTCTGTTTCTTTTTCTTCTTAGTATCACTATGCAAATAGCCTGGGCTCTGATCCCAGGTCAGTGATATAGACCGTAATCTTAGGCACTTAGTGTTTTGAACCTCTCCTCCCCCTTGTTTCAGGTTTCTACTCAGCAGTCCAAGATCTGTCCTTACTCAAATAAGATCTATGCCATTATTAATCACTTCTCTCGGGATCTTCTTTGCCCAGAAGCCACAAGTATTATGGTTGTCTGCTTCATCTAATTTGGCTTCTTACCTACTGGTGATGGAACATATCATATCTCCTTACAGCTGAGTCCTGGTTAGTTCTGGTCAGTCCATTCAACTTTCAGCTCTTGCCAGCCTCGACTCAATTTCCAGCTCCCATCTCTTCCAATCTTGTAGTGATCTCCTGGCGTGCTTAGAACTGAAGGTCCAGCAGTAAAGACAATGAGGACACTGTCAAAGTGGCCCATTTTTGTTCACATTTGTTAAATTTGGAATTCTACCTTGCTATTCAGATCTCTGAACCATGCCTAATTTCTGCCCCTCTATAAGTGGGAAAATTTAAGAGATAGGATTTGAAAACCAGCATCCAGCTATGGGTTTTTAAAAAGAGTAATTAGTATGAATATCTTGGTTATCCAGACCTGTGCTCTGCTCCAGATGCTTCTACTGTGCCTTTGATGGGTTCCCTGACAGTTATTTCAATGCCATCTCCACTTGAAATTGTTGGTTAGCTGGCAGGATAGAGCTATTTTTGTGTGTTCTAGGACTCAGTGATGTGTCATTGCTTCCTGTTATAGCTTGGGTATAAAATGTCTCTTAAATGTACGTGTATTAAAGGCTTAGTCCTCAATGCAGAGTTCAGAGGTAGGGCTTTTGGAAGGGGACTGAGTCATGAAGGCTTTAATTTTATCAGCATATTAATCCATTGATGGATTCATGATTTGATGACTTTGTTGGCAAGTGACTCAAACTTAGGAAGTAGGACTTAATTGAAGGGAATGGGTTGTGGGGTGTGTCCTTGGGGACAATATCTTGCCTTTGGCTACTTCCACTCTGGCATTCTCTCTCT
>PVKA01020185.1:0-40772 GCA_004027165.1 Ctenomys sociabilis | reverse complement strand
CTACTCAGCAATCAATGGGTCGCAGAAGAAATTCAACAAGAAATTCAGCAATATCTACAATTCAATGAAAATTCAAGTACAACTTACCGGAATTTATGGGATGCGATGAAAGCAGTTCTTAGAGGGAAAATAATAGCTATAAACTCACACATTAAGAAAATGGAAAGGGAACAAATTAGCACCTTAATGTTGCACCTTGGACAACTAGAAAAAGAAGAGCAAACAAAACCCAGAGCACAAAGACGGGAAGAAATCATAAAGATTAGAGCAGAAATTAACTCAATTGAGATGAAAAAAACAGTTCAAAGAATCCACAAAACAAAAAGCTGGTTCTTTGAAAAATAGCTTATCATTACTTGATGAGTGGAATATATGTCTAACCTATCTTCTCACTAATCCACTTCCACTTTTTTGCGGGGCAGAACTAGGGATTGAGCTCATGCCCTTGTGCTTGCCAAGGAAGCACTTGTTCCACTGAACAATCTCCTCGGCCCCATTTCCATTTTTAAATACCAGAGGCATCTTGCACAAGGACATCTTGCACATATCCATAACAGTATTAGTTGCAATAGCCCAAAAGTCAAAAGATTTTTAAAAGCACATCATGTATTAAAAAAACTCATTGGCAGCAGGTTAAGCATGTAAGCTGTTGTATATTCATGCAGCAGGATATTATACAACATGAAAAATTAACGAAATGAAATAGGCATCCATCAAGGATGAACCATAGAAAAAACATCATTTTAAATAAGAGAAGAGACTAAGAAAAGAAAACATAATCTGATTCAGTTTGTGAAAGTTTAAGCTAGGAGAACTCATATGCACACAGTACATACACTCACACGGATGTATGCATGGGTGTATCTGCAATCACATATACATTGCAATGTGGGGTGCACGTACAGGCAGTAAAACAACACAAAGAAACAAGGATGCAGCAATGTGAAAGCAGAAGAGAAAGGATTTCTGAAGAACTTGGAAGAGAAAACAATCAGCAGAGCAAACATGAAGCTCCTAGACTATTGTCAGTGTTTCACTTTTATCCTGGGGAAGAGATCACAGTAGCTCCTTTTCAGATTTAAACTGAGCATATACATCCTAGGCATTCTGTGAACACCACTTATTGCAAGAAATATGAATCTCTACCTAAAAGGTACATGTGCCCACAGAAGACACTGTTTCATCCCTCCAAGGTTGGTGGGCCACCCCAAGATGGTCCATGCATTGTACAACCTAGTACCATATACAGTTACCTATGCTCTTGAACAGAGGTGGACTCAATGCTCATTTTTATGAGTTATACATTTATTTCCAGACACTTACATGGCCATCCCTGTCTGCCATATGACCACTACGTCAAACCAGAGGGCAACAGCCCTGATGGCCAACAGGTCTAGAAGTAAGGACTGGGGAGACCTGCCTGCCTCATATGTCCTAAGCAGAATCAAATAAACTCCTTTCAAGAGCCAATCATGCCTCTAACAGAGCAGACATCAGCTGGAAGATGCCCTTCCCTCAGCTTGCTGGCCAGTTGGCAACTGCAAGAACCATATTCTGATGACCCTATGAAATAAACTGGCTAACGCAGCAGAAGCTGAGCTCAAGGTCCAGTGAGATAGCTCAGGGGACTAACTGCCAGCTTTGGCAAACCCAGGTACCCAGAACCACATGCCATGCCATCCCTGCCCTCAGTGTGCGCTGAAGTGGTGAACGAGCCTGGGCATAGTGGTGCATGCCTATAATCCCAGCACTGGGAAGGCTGAATCACTATGAGTCTGAGCTGCATAGTGAGATCCTGTACCAAATACATAAATGAAAAACTAAAAAAAAAGGTGGCTTCCAGAAGCTAAGAACTCAGAGCTGGAGAACCAACCAGGCACAAGGGTGGTTTGAGGAGCAATTTAAATGATGAAGTGATAGGTACTAAGTGCAGAAGAAACTCAGAGGGTGGAGCAATCAATCACCACCGGCTTATCTTCTGACAGGAGTAGGACTCCAGCTTCCAGATGTAACATTAAAATATAATGTTCCCATGAGGCCCAGCATGGCAGGCTTCCGTGAGCTTCAGTTTCACTCAGTTAACTAATTATGAGAAAACGTGACACTGGTATTTACTTTTTCTACAGGGACAGATCAACCCAGCAGGAGGGAGAAGTTTTTTTTTTTTTTTTTTTGGTAAATCAGCTTTTGTTGGTGGGGGAGAAACATACTTTTTTCCTTGATAATTCTGTTAACTCACCTTAATGCTTAATCATTTCTTTCATTTCCTGGGGACAAGGTGGATAACAGAGCGAGTGTTCGAGTGCTTGAGCTAGGTTTGAAAATTAACGAAACCACTTACTATAGCTCTAGGCAAGTGCTCTGAGCTTGTTTCTCTAGCTGTAAAACTGAGGATAATGCATCTTTTGTACATTGTAGTTCATTGAAGAGGAAATAAAATAATATAGTCGAAACTCTTCAGCATAGGGTCTCTGCGTAAGTGCTCAGTAAATTCTAGCTTTGATTCTCAATGGCCCTGAGTCTCTATTCTATAAGCAAAAATAGCTTATACATGTCATATACACATCGGATCACCAATTCCATATCGCTGTGCATCTAGTCATGAAAGGAGTCTTTGTTTTGGTGCTACAAACCCAGCTGTGTGTTGCACATCCTATCCCTGCTCATTCCAATGAGAAGTTAATATTTAATGAAAAGGTTGGAGGAAACACTTCTCCCCCTAGACATCCCTCCTTCGTTTAGCTTTGCAAAGACAATGCACAATGCAGAGCTAAAGTCATCAATAAATCTGTCTTCTCTCCCGCTGCCTGGATGCAAGAGAATGATCACATCGTGTCTGAGGGGTCCTTCGCCAATTAGAAGGTAGTTGGACAGACGTTTTCCCATCTGTACTCACTGCAATCTATGTGGATGCTGAGCAGATATGAGTAGCCCCATTTTACAGAAAAAGGGAAACAAAATCAAGAACAAGAAAGCAGGAATAACAGAGCCCCTGTATTCTATGAAGAGCATCTGTGAAGAGTAGAAAAATGACACTGTCATGTCATTGGGCTTTTCAAAATTAGATTTCTCTAAGAAACAATTCTTTTTCACAGATGGTCAAAGGGAGTAGTTATTAAAGTGAGAGAAGCTGAATCATTGCTAGAAAGAGAACAAGATACAAATCTAAGAGGAGTCAGGTTTTATATTCCAATTTCATGTTCGGACTGGGGATATAGCCCCTGTCGATATACTAATTTCACTATCCAATTTTTTGCAATAAATTTGAACAAGTGTACTTGCCTCTGCTACAAGTGCATTGCAATGTTTATAAGTGTACAATACTATGCAAGATTGATGGTATGACATTTAAGAGGCCTCCAAATCACAGGAAATAAAAGCTCCCAAAATGTGCAAATCTAAGGAAATGCACATTTAGTGCTAGACAGAAAATCCTGGCCATCCAGAAAATATGTTGAAGGATACATGGGCTAGACAATTATTATGAACAATTAGGCTGCATTAGATAGATCTGTATTACATATTTGAATGATTTTGGGGAATTTGCAGAAGCAACCTAAGAGTCACTGACATGTAATACTTTTTCTGAAGCCCTAAAAACACAGTGCCCTTCTGCTTTCAGTACTATTTCTTCAACCCATTATAAATATCACTATTAAAAATAATCAATTCCGAAGTGCTGTTACTAATGAGCAAGTCTTTCTGGTAGTAGCCCCCTCTGAACCCTCCAAAGACACTGCCATATGTCCAGTGGTATCTCATAACTGCTAAACAAATCCTCATGGACTAGAGAATTGAAACAGTTTGCTCCCCCACCTTCTTTCAGAGGACAATGAGGTTTTCCTTTGTTTTCTTTCTTGTACTTAGTACAGAGCCTACAAGGTTGCATTACACAGTTCACACTGGTAGTGATTCTTCTGTTTTCAGCTTCCCAAGAGCTGGGATTACAGGTGTGGGCACCATGCCCGATCTCAATCCCCATCTCAGCATGCACTGGGGGCGAGGCCAGCACAGCACAGCACGCTGGGGATGGAACCCCATTCTCTGTGTCTGCCTAAGCAGCTACTTTAATCCACTGAGCTATCTGGCTGGTACAACAATGAGGTCTTACAGGCAGGAAAAACAAAATTAATCAAGACTCAGTAAGGGCAAAGCTGGTGTAAAATAAAATCCCAAGTTTCCAGTTTACCATTTTGGACATCGAATTCCAAGGATCTATAAATATGCAATCAAAAACCTATTCATACCAGCAACAATCAGCAAAATAACACAAGATAATGGGCTACCATTAGGTGGTTGATTACTTAATTCTGACTGAAGGGGCATGAACATAAATTTCCCTGTGATTCTTTATAAAGCAATGATGCAACTTCCTTCTCACACTGGAACAGATTTCAAGAGTTGGTATCAAGAACAGCCACCTCAAACTCCTGGTATATTTCCTTAATGTATTCATATCATAAACACTATTGAATGTTTGACAAGTGTTGACTGTATTAAAGAACACATAATCTAATAGGGGAGCTGGCTAAATAAAGCCTCAAGTTTGAATGCTAAGCCTAAACAACTAATTTGAAGGTAATATTATGCAACACAACAACCATTGACAAATTCCTATTACTTTGTATAATGAAATTTTGTATTGTTTCTGTATGGCAAAATAAGTAGTTTCTTGCCAAGGAGACAGCATGGACAAAAACAAGGTGACACAGAAAAATGGTGGCTTTCAGAAATTAGATATGCTCTTATATGGCTTGAGTATGAATCACTGTACGAGACTGGGAAAAGATGTCAAAACAAAAAAATGAGCAGTGGTGGAAGATAAATAGCCAACTGTTTAGGCCATTCTAAATCCACATGAGAATGCAATACAGAAAAACTGACCAGTTTCCAGCCATTTGGAAAGACTGCATCCCCTGGCAGTGCAAGTATGTCTACTACAGTGACTTAGTACCATACGCAGTGAGCTGCAGGAAAGAGACCCTCAAGGATGGGTACCAGTTTTGAGACAAGAAAAAGCATAAGACAAGGCAGGAGGCATCACAATTCCTGACTTGAAATTATACTACAAAGCCAGTGTGACAAAATCAGCATGGTATTGGCTACAAAATAGACCTGAGGATCAGTGGAATAGATTAGAAGAAGCAGAGGCCTCTGCAAACACACTCAGCCACCTGATCTTTGACAAAGAGGCCAAACACGCTTATTGGAAGAAAGATAGCCTCTTTAACAAATGGTGCTGAATAAACTGGCACTCTACATGCCGAAAACTAAAACTTGACCCTGGTCTATCACCATGCACTAAGCTAAAGTAAAAATGGATTAAAGATCTAAACATTAAAACAGAAACACTTAATCTCCTGGAAGAGAAAGTAGGAGGAACCCTTGAAGACATAGGGGTAGGCAAAGAGTTCATGAACAAACATGTATTCACACAGGAAACACTTGAAAGAATTAACAACTACAACTGGAATCAACTCTTCTTGAGAAGTTTATGCACGTCAAAAGAAATTGTCAACAAAGTGAAAAGACAACCCACAAATTTTGAAAAAATCCTAACTGATAAGCACTTAGACAAAAGTCTGCTCTCTAGAATTTATAAAGAACTAAGATATATTAGGGCCCTCAGATTTAAAGACCCAGTCCAGAAATGGGCATCTGAGATGAATACACACTTCTCAGAGGATGAAATTAAAACAGTGAATAAATATATAAAAAATGCTCCACATTGCTAGCCATCTATGAAATGTCAGTTAAAACAACACTGAGATACCATCTCACTCCAGAAAGAATGGCTGTCATCAAGAAATCAACCAACAACAAATGTTGGAGAGGCTGTGGGGAAAAGGGAACACTTCTCCACTGCTGGTGGGAATGTAGACTGGTACAACCATTGTGGAGGTCAGTGTGGAGACTCCTCAAAAGAGTAGGACTAGAAATCCCATTCAAGCCAGCTATCCCCCTACTGGAAATTTTCCCAAAGGAAGAAACATTGTATCATAGTGATATATGTGTACCTATGTCTATAGCAGCACAATTTGTGATAGCCAAATCTTGGAACCAACCAAGATGCCCATCACATGAGGAATGGTTGAAAAAGATGTGGTATTTATATACAATGGAATATTACTCAGCTATAAAGAATGATAAACTTGAAGCATTTATATTTAAGTGGATGCCACTTGAACATATATTCATAAGTGAAATAAACCAGACACATGTGCAAAAGAAAAAGAAAAAGGGCTGGCCAAATAGCTCAGCAGATTAAAGTGCTTAGGTAGACACAGGGGCATGGGCCAGGGGTTAGATTCTCTAACGTGTTGTGCTTGCCCCACCCTCAGGACTCGCTGAGCTGCCAACTGAGAGTGGGCTTGGTGGCACGTGCCTGTAATCCCAGCATTTGGGAGGCTGTAAACAGGCAGATCATTATGAGCCCAATCTACGCAGTGAGACCCTGTACACCCTTCTCCTAAATACAGAAAAAAAAAAAAAAGCACAAGAAAGACAAAAAGATGCTCCAGATTAAACTACTTATAGTGCAAATATTTGTAGCATGTCATAATTCATGGCATAATTGACCATTGTAGACATTCACTGAACATTTTGATTGATTGATTGAATGAATGAATAATTCTAAAGCTGAAGTAAGAATGCAATTAGATATTTTATCTTTTGTGTGACACAGCTGTCTCTCAAAATACAAACAGTTCACTTCAGCTAGGTAGCAGCTCATGTCACTTACTAATTTGCTTCAGACTTTGCAAAGGGCTTCATGACACACAGCCCCAATGTCCAGTGTAGAAGAGACGTTGGGGAATGTCTCCTACAAACCTCCATTTAAAAGATGAAAACATGATTCAGAGATGATGAATAACTAGCTCAGACTCATAAGAAGCTTCTGGTGATGGGAAAGAAATCAGCCAGGCTACCGTAGACCTCACAAGTAATTGCACATCAAGTGATTGTAACAGATTTGAAAATAATCCAAGATACTAAATTCGGCTAGGGTACATTAAGCCTTTAGATGGGTTTGACATTTCACAATAAAGAAAACATTACAAGGCCTACTGCTTACAGACACTTTCTTAAATAATTCTTCACTCTGACAGCGAAAGGCAAAGACCAGGGCTCCACTTTTAACTAGTATAAACAAGATGGATTCTTACCATGATCTTCTGAAGAGACTGGTGACCTAAAAAGAAAAAAATAACCATGATAAATATTTTGTATTTGATACCAATAATCACAAATAATTTCATAGAAATTATACTCACAAAATTCAGTTAAATGTAAACTCAACAGAATCAAGTAGTGATTCTGCTTGAATGATATTTTCCAGCAAATAACTTCCAAGTCTTACCTGAATTGTTGAGGTACTAGGTACTGTATAAATGTCGTATCTATGTGTGCTGTCCCAGAACCACAATAAATTTAGTTACGTCTAAACTTAGCACACAAAAAGACCACTCATAGAAACACAGTAATGGGTGAAATCCTTTGAATTTTCCTAGGGCTTATAGTGAGGCCTCCAAAGAAAAATGTCAAAGGCCTAAATAGCTACAGACACCACCTTGAGTATCTAGAGATACAAAAAGTTCTGCTTGGGGGGTGGGGAGATGGCTCAGTAGAGTAAGCACTTCCCTGGCAAGTGCAAGAGTCTGAGTTCAATCCCCAGTTCTGCCAAAAAAAAAAAAAAAAATCTAAAATGTTCTGCTTGGGAAGTAAAATGTAAGAAAAAAGCAGTTAATGCCTACATTTTTTATTCTTTTTTTCTGTTTTTTAATTTCTTATAGCTTTCTTTTTGCTGTTGTTTTGTTCTTTTTTTTTAAACCAATATTGCAGGTTTATATCTGGTACCCAAACAACTAATTTGTTTGTTTCTTTTTTTCTTTTTTTCTTTTTTTTTTTTTGGTGGAGCCAGGAATCAAACTCAGGCCCTTGCGCTTGCCAGGGAAGCGCTTATTCCATAGGGCCATCTCCCTAGCATCCCTTAAACAACTAATTTGAAGATAACATCATGTAATACAGAAACCATTCTTGAATTCCTATACTTTGTATTGTCTCCAATGTTTTTTTTTTTACTATTGTTTATTCTTTAAAAAATAATAAAATAAAGTAAAATTAGAGAAATAGCGTGCAGCAATGATGTCAGAATTACAAGTTCTTGCTTAGCTTTCTCTTATCACCCCGAGGTCCATTTTCTTTATGCCAAGCTTTGACACCTTCTCTAGATTTCACATGCAGAAGTCTAACTGAAGACACACAGGGAGTTGAGATGATTTATACTTTGTCACTAAGGAAAGCTTAAGGTTTTCTTTCCATTACTACTGTGCCTTTGTACCCTAGTGTTTACTCACCAAAAAGTATTCCAATAAAGACAAGAGGTCTTTCAGCGGTAGTGCCCACTGTATCTCAGTCAGGAGTCAGCTGAAGAGCAGCAAGTTCCTCCGGTTAACACAGGACTTCACTTGCTAGCTGACTGTCCTTGTGAGACTTGGACCCACAACAGCTAGGCCAAGATTACTGACCTATGAAAGTCTGCGAGACCCCAACAGTTTTTTTTTTTTTCTTGTCTTATCCTCATTCTCATAGATTTATAAAGTCGTCATATTATCTTCCATCACCTTTGAGACAATTTTGTGGCTAGTCGGTCAGCGGGAGGCAAAAGGGTATCAGAAATAGAACCAGAGCTCCACTGGCTTTATTGTGGGCAGTCTTAGTACTAAATGACCTCAATCACAACACTCTGTAAGAGGGACACTCAGATTCTACCCCAGTGACTCAGAAAAGAAGTGTGTTGAAGGGAAGATGCAAAGGGATTATATAGTGAATCTAAAGAGAAAGGATTATATGATGAATCTTATTATATATACACATATACAATAAGGCGGAATAATTTCTTAAGCCTTTCTAAGGCATAAGAAAAAGCTCAGCCTCTGGAAATACTCTCATACTTGGCACTTTCAAAGAAATAAATCAAATGTGTCATGGGTTGCTTATAAACAACTTTTCACAGAGCTAACTAGAGGAACAAAGAAATCTCCAAGCCAATGGATGAATAAATGCCTCAGGTGGAGAGCTTGGGAAGCAGGGTCTTTCCTGTCTTACTGAAAAGGCAGAGAATTATATTAAACCTGAAAAATTCCAGATGGCCCCATTCAAGTCCCAGGGTGCTGCATTCTGCAGTGTGTCCAGGCAGCAGGGAAGCACTATCAATTTCAGATTGCTCTGTAAGGATTAGTCTTGTCGTGTTTCTGCACGGAGTGTCTCCTAACATGCCTGGGTTTGTGGAATGCTGAGACATATGGAGTATGTCACTCCTCACCCAGTATTTCACCTTTCATGGCAACAAGTCACTGCATTGTACCCCTGAGACACACACGTCACCCATTACTGCTGGAAATGGGCAGGAAAAGTTTTACAGAACTTAGCTCAGGAGAGAGGAGATATCCTGAAATCAGCAATATAAATAGGTATTTTTAAAATACAGGTCAAGTCTCAAGAACTGAGCTCACTGCCTGTTCCTCCAGCTGTCCCTGGAAGACACATGGTTGTGCCCCACATTACGTCTTTCTCCTTCAATATCCTTCCTTAATCTTGGAGTTAATGTCTGTCCTCACAAGGTAACTAGTGCTAGCACTCAACTAACCTCGTGACTCACAGTTTCTCTTTGCTTTTTTTCTGATCACTAACTCTACTGTCATCTATTAAATTCTCATGCTGTTTTGTTTTACCTTTTTTTTTTTTTTTTTTTTTTTTTTTTTTTTTTTTTTTTTTTTTTTTTTTTTTTTTTTTTTTTTTTTTTTTTTTTTTTTTTTTTTTTTTTTTTTTTTTTTTTTTTTTTTTTTTTACAATTTTGTATTCTAGGCCTGCCAAAAAGCTCAGCAGATTAAAGCAGGCACACTGGCCAGGGGTTCGATCCCCCCTCAATCTCATCCCCCAGGGCATGCTGAGATGGCAATTGAGACTGGGTGTGGTGGCGTGTGCCTGTAATCCCAGCTCTTGAATCTGTAAACAGGCAGATCACTGTGAGTCCAATCTAGTAGTGAGACCCTGAACACCCTGTAGACCTTTCCCTAAAATACTGAAAAAAATCCAATTTTGGTTCTATCTCACCAAAAAGTTCAATCTTTGCACTTATCTTTCTTCTATGGTTTATAATAATTATTATTCATGCTTGAATCTTTTAATTCATATTGATTTAGTTAATTGCCTAAGACTCTTAAGTAGTAAGCTCTATGCTGACTGATGAAGATATGAAAAACAAGTTTAAAAAGCTCATAATCTAACAAAGAAAAATAACTAATCAAACAATTATAAAATAATAAATAAATACAATGATCTAATGTATAGGAAGACTTAGCACACAGAAAAGATCAATTCTGCTTCAAAGAGTGAAAGAAAGATTCAAAAAGGAAGCTTTAAAGAACAAACAAAAGGACCAGCCAAATATCTCAGTGGATTAAAGCACTTGCAAGCAGGTGCAGGGGGCAAGGGTTTGATCCCCAGGCCTGCCATGCTGGTCCCACCCCTGGGGCACACTGAGATGGCAACTGAAACTGGGCATTGTGGCTTGCACCTGTAATCCCAGCTCTTGGGAGGCTGTAAACAGGTAGATCACCATGAGTCCAATCTAGTAGTGAGACCCTGGACTCCCTATAGACCCTTCCTTAAAATACAAAAAAAAAAAAGAACAAATAGAAACATATTAGGTAGGCAAGAGAAGAATCCTATCCAGACGGAAGTAGTAGGCATAAGAAGAAGTGTATAGATATGAAATTCAATAATACATTAGCAGAGAGATAAGAGACTTTGTATTCTTAAAATGTAAAGGAATAATAAAACTAGAATTAGTAAAGAAAGACATAGAGACCATTTCATAAGGGGCTTGTGAGACCATTTTGAGATGGCTATAATTCACCTTCTAAGCTAAATGGAACATGCATTTGAAGTTACATATTCTACTTTGTACTTTTGAATTAGCAGACTGCAGGAAATGAACATCAAAAGGTGAATTAAAAGCTAGAGTACAAATTAAAGCCTATTATTGCACAACTTCCATGTTAATAAGATGGAACAAAATTTCTCTGCTCTTCAATTCTCTTTGGAATCCAGGAAAAATAACAGAGAAGAGGAAAACCAGTAAAGCAAACACTATCTTTGCCTAAACTAGATGTTCATGAATCTAAACCATTGTCTGTGAATAAAAGAGCTACCAAGTACAGTAAAAATTGTACCAAATTTCAGGGGAACAGGAAGTTTCCATTTTATTTGGCTAAAGACACATGAGCTATGTCACACACCGTGAAACTAGAGCAGAAAGCCCTCTACTGTGAGGTAGGGTGTCCTGCCAGAGCAAAGTCTGATCAAACCCCAGTGGAGTATTATTTATTTATTTATTTATTTATTTTGGTGGAACCAGGGATTGAACTCAGGCCCTTGCGCTTGCCAGGGAAGTGCTTATTCCACTGAGCCATCTCCCCAGCCCCCCAGTGGAGTATTATTAAGAAAGAAGTTAAGAACCACCAACCCAAAGTCAAGCTGGCAGCAAGTCACCAACTCTGTAACCCCAATTATCTGTCTGGAACTTAAGTTGCAATAATAGCCCATTCAATGAAAATACGAATAATTAAAAACAATTATCATAATGTATAGCAAAATACACCACACAAAGAAAGCTAAAGATAGCAGAACACAGAGAAAAGATAATGGTATGAAGCTGATAAGAATTGTTAATAAATATCCATGAAATTTAGAAACAGAGGAAAGGAAAGGAAAGGAAAGGACAGGACAGGACAGGACAAGAAAGAAGAGCAAAGGAGAGAAAAGGGGAGAGGAGCAGAGGGGAGGGAGAAGGGAGAAAAAGGCTGGAAAGGACACAGCACATTCCTGAAACATAAACTTGAAGAAGAAACGTAATGATCAAGAAATAATTATAATACTACAGGAGCTGAAGAGAAAACAGTTTTAGCTCCAGTCATAGAGCTAGTGAGTCATCAAAAATTGTTGAGAATTTCCCCCATCCTATCACTGTATACTTGGAAAAGAGGATTAGGTGGCAATAAGTAGCTATAAATATATCCAAATGAGTTTTGCATGAAATAAACAGAAGAAGAAACAATAAACAGAAAAACATCCCATGTTCATGGATTTAAATAATTCATTTTATTTTATTATTATTATTATTTTTTGGTGGAACTGGGGATTGAACTCAGGCCCTTGCGCTTGCCAGGGAAGCGCTTGTTCTATTGAGCCATCTCCCTGGCCCCAAGAATTCATTTTATTATAATGTATAAAGTCCATAATCCCTAATCTACTGATTTGACACAATTCCTACCCAAATACCAACTGATTCTTTCGGAAACAGGTAAAACAATCCTAAAATTCATATAGAATCACAAAAGATCTCATACAGCTGAGACATCTAATGCAAAATGAATACAGCAAACACTTTGTATTATTTCATTTCCAAATATGCTACCAAGTACAATAAGCAAAAGGGGAAGTGGTATAAAAATAGACACAGGCTCAAAAATGGAAAAGAATAAAGAACACAGAAATAAATCTACACAATTTCTGCCTACTGTTTCAGTAAAGGTTCCAAGAACACATGATGGGAATGGACAGTCTCTTCACTAAGTGATGTATGCAAAAGAAAGAATTAGGACCTTTCTTTAACATCATGTGCAAAATCCAGCTCAAGGGTCTGGGGAGATGGCTCAGCAGTCTAAGCTCTTGCCTCGCAAGTGCAGGGACCGAGGTTTGATCCGTGGTGCTACATGCTGTGCTGGCCTCGGAGCCGAGAGTTCAGTGTGCCAGCTCTGAAACTGGGTCCAGTAGCCTGCACCTGTAATCCCAGAGCTGGGGAGGCTGAAACAGGAGGATCACTATGAGTTTGAACTGCATAGTGAGGCCTTGTGTTAAATAAATAAAGAATGTATGTTAAGAAAATAATCAGAGTGAAGAGACAACATACAGAAAAGGAGGAAAAATTTGAAAACCACACATCTGATAAGGATTAAATATTCAAAATGTGTAAGGAACTTTACGAGTAAAAATATAATCAGCTGACTAAAATGTAGGTGAAGTATAAATATACATTTCCAAAAAGAAGACATGCAAATGATCAACAAGTATATGAAGAAATTCTCAGCTTCATCCATCATTAGGCCAATGTAAATCAACATTCTCACTGAGACAGCACCACAGTCCCGCAAAAATAGCTATTACCAAAAGACAAAAGAGAATAAACATTGGAAGGGATGTACAAAAACAAGCCTCTATATACTGTTGGTTCAAACACAAATCTGCCTAGTCATTATGGAAGCAGTATGGACATGTTTCAAAATATTAAAAAATACAACCAACAGGCTATCCAGCAGTCCTCCTACAGTACCAGGTACTGTTTATCCAGCAGTGTTAGAATCAGTATGTGAAAGAGACAACTGCACTTTCATGTTTATTACAGCTCTATTTATGATAGCCAAGACACAGGAACAAGCTAAGGGTGCAGCAACAGAGAAATGGATAAAGACAATGCATATACATCATTCAGTTATAAAAAGAAAAGAAATCCTGCCATTTGTGACAGGAGTGAACCTGGAGGACATTATTTTATGTGAAATAAGCCAGGCACAGAAAGATAAACATCCTATGATCTCACTCATATGTGAATTCTACAAAAGTTGAACTAGCGGAAAGTTATCAGAGGCTTGGATGGTTGAGGGAGAAGGGAGGTCGGAGAGATGATGGTCAAAGAATCCAAACACTATAAATAAGTTTATGAGCTTTATTGCACAGCAATGGTAAGTGGAGTGCATGACAAAATACTCTATTTTTAAATCATGCAAAGACTGCATAAGTTGTGTTCTCATGCACAAAACAACTAGGTAGGGTAGTGCGTAAATTAATTCACTATATTTAATCTTTCCAAGTTGTGTATTTGAAATCATCATGCAATTGATAAATTTTATTTGAAAAAATTAACTTTAAAATTAGAGTACAAATGATTGCACCAAGAATAACTTGATCGGGCAGGGGAGATGGCTCAGTAGAATAGGAGCTTCCCTGACAAGCACAAGGGCCTGAGTTCAATCCTTGGTTCCACCAAAAAAAAATGAATAACTAGATCCTGTATGTATCTATTCAATTGAGTGCTTTGCAGAACTCTTTTTGCTTTTTCTATTTTGATTTATTCCTTTGTGAGTCTTGGATGGATGATCTGCTGAAGACAGCTCCTTTGCCACTGATAACCTTATTTTATAGAATATTTATGTTTCCTTGCAAGTGAAGGCAACACTTCTCAAAAGAAGGTAACTACAAGAACCTGGACATAAGACAATCTCTGGAAAAACAAAGTTCTGTTTTACATACAGCAATATATAATTTAACTGGTAAAGATTAATTGCATTTATATTGAAATTAGATAGCCATAGTGCAAATTATAAAGTAAATGCCACTTGAATTCTTAAAGCAATTAACTTCAAATTTTTTTAAAGAAGTTCACATTTGAAGTTATCGCTTTCAGGCAATACCTTTACATGCCTAAGGGAGTTTGTCCTCTGGAATAAAGCTTCCACAGAAAAGTGTAAATATATGAAATTATTCTACTAAGTGCAATGACAACAGATTGGAATGATCCACTGGATTAAATTAACCTTTGCAGATACCATCACTCTGAGAGGCTGAGATACAGATGAATGTTCACTGGTTGCTTCACCACAAAAAGGGCTCTATCTCACTCTAGCACATCTAAGACCCAAGTAGCTCAGAAATAATTTTTATTTTCTTCCATCTATAGGTTTCCATTCAAAACCTCCACCCTTCAAGTTGACCTTTTCCAAGGCCAAAAACACTGAAAAAAATTTTCAGGCCTCTGCCAGCAAGTGGTAATACATGAAGAAAAAAGCACTGTATTTATAAATGCAAAGATCTTTAAAAACTATTGCACATCTTGTGATGCTCCACTGTTTTCCCTCAATAAATCTGGACCTAAAATGGTAGGCATTATGACTCTTTAAGCCTTTACCATGGAGTATATTGTTCTGAAGTAAGTTTTGGATGCATGAATCTTTTGATGAACTGATGAAATGTGTTGCATTTGTAATTTTGTATAATGCAACATTCTTTATATTTGAGTAATATTGCCTTGGATCTGCTTTATCCTTTGAAAATACTCTATACAATATTTTGCTTTGCTCAATTCTTGTCTGCAATTCAATAACACACTTCTTCTACATGGCAATCTTTCCTCAGAATGTCTGCATCTCTCGTTGGAGACAAATGGTCTTGCTCATGGATTATCCTTTTGAGTCTTTCCTCAAAACAAAGGAAAGGTTGGCTGAATCCTGGGGAGCCACCCACAGGTGTCTATGACTTTTTGAGGAGAATCATCCCTAACCAAATGTCTGTCTCCCATTCCAGTGTCCCCAATACATATACCCTCTACTGAGCCCTTTTAAACTGTCAACTAGGGGGGAAGTGGCCAAAAAATGAGCTCACCACATAAGCGTGAGCTTCCACGTGCATGATGGGTATTAGGACAGGCAACTCAGAGTGTGGTCCAGAGCTGTGGTCTGTTCAACAGAGGACTCCTTCTGTCTGACAGTAGATTGTGGGTGTGAAAGGCACGTCATGTCATACCCATAACAGTTCAGACCTGACCAGAGAAATACGGTCCCTTTATTCTTGGCTACCATCATGAAATTAAAACACAATACAAAAGAGGGATGATAGGATGAGCCGTGCACTGCCCTGGCTACCTCTATACTACATTCTCTAAAAGTCAACAATTACATTTACTGCAGCCTTCACCCTGAAATCTAGAAGATAAAGAGCAAATGTCTGCTTAAAAAAGGAAAATAAATGAGGAATCCTCCTACTGAGAGCCACTCCCTACATGTTGTTGTTGCTCATTTGCCTTTTTGATTCTGGTCTTTCCTCTTTTCTTCTCAAATTTTGTGGTGTGGACCACAGAAACACACACGACCACCCATCCCATTCAAGAAGAGGAGGAGGACTCACTGGGATCAGGCTTTCTATCAACTGTGAATGTTCTTTCTCTCTTCCTTTCATCATTTGTATTCCTTTTTCTTTCTGGATCATACCTCTGAGACTCCCCTGGGGCCTTCATATCTAGATTTTTCACACTGTGATTGACTCATAGTAAAAGGAGTCTATGGTCTCCTCCTAGTAAAGCAGACACCTCCTTAAGTGCGAACACTCTTGCTCCTATGGTGAACATGCAGGCACTGGGCATGCTGCTCTAGCCTAAGGTGTCCTGTTGGTTCTCTGTGAACTCCAAGAGGCTCCGAGTGAAAACCTATTTCCCAACAGGCACTCCTTCCAGATGCATTTCCAGAATCTGCAACACTGCTGCGGAAACAGCACCTTTGCCTTTTTTTCTCTGTACCTTGATGGAGAAATCCTTCACAAACTCAGCCTGGGCCCAGGAATTGCTGAGAGACAAGGGGCTTCGCTGAGATCAAGCCTCAGGGTGGCTTCACATGCTTGGACAGTGGACCTATCCCTCGCTTGCCTTGCTCACACTTCACTTAAGGGCATACACTACTTATTCCCAGGCCTCTTCATCATTCTGAGGGCTGGAAGGAGAAACCGCAAGACCTTCGTCCTAAGTGCCATCCTCGCCACCACCCCAGTGGCCCTAAAGCATCTCTAATGAGGTAAGACACAACCAGAATTCCCTTGGTGCTGAGATGCTTCATCCACTAAATAATCCTCCCTTTGTTGCTGCTAATTATGAATATGTCTCTTAAGACAATGAACAAAGCACCTACAGTGAAAGAGAGCAAGCGAGAAGGACGGAGTGAGATGAAAGTTACAGCAGCCACACAGAGTGGCATTGAGGCGAAAGAAAGACAAACACGCTCTCTATTCACGCGATCAGCAACCCATTCAGGGCGGCCAAACAGCCTCAAAGGTAACATCACCACCGACAGCAGGGAGGGCAGTAGCAGGGGCGAGCAGGAAGGGAAGAGACGGAGCAGGCCTGTGGGAAGAGGTTAGGGGATAAATCCCAGACTGTACTTGCTGGGCCAGTATTTGGGGTGACCCTATTGATTCTATTCCTTCCCGTGGTTTCCCGGCCCTCAACACTCCCCAGCCTCCATGGTCCGCCGATGAGCCTCTCGCCAACTGTGGCTGAAATATACTGTTTGCTTTGTAATTAGCCTGTCCTATTTACATAGCATATATGGGGTTTTCAGGAGACAGCACTGTTTGACCATTAGCGTGTACACTCTGATTTCTCCCAAATACTTTTCGCTCTGCTTACCGAGATGCCCTAAAAGCCCTCTGAGTTCGACACATTACTGCCACCTACTGTTAACTCACACAAACTCCAAGGACACGAGGAGAAAGGAATTGCTTTGAAATCTCTGAGAGACCCGGAAACACAGGAGAAAGTGAGCAGGGAACACAGAAAAGAAATGGATAAAAAAAAAGAAAAGAGGTGGAGTCAGAGAGACGAATCTCAACCGGCTGATTCACTATGAGCCGTGACGCCACCCATTAGCACACTGAGGAAGGAATGGAAGAAGTTTCCAGCATGGCACCATCAGAGCTTTTAAATAAAAGACGCCAGGCGGCTTTGCTTTAGAAATCAGCCTCTGCAATGTATTTGCCAGCCTGAAGGGCAGTACAGGGAGAGAAAAGGCACATTCTTCTAAAATCCAACCCACAGAGACCTCTCCCCAGTGGGAGCACCTTTTAGAAAAATTGAGGCCCCGGCTTTACCCTGAGGCCCTGGGAGCCCTGACCAAAACCCCCACTGCGATGTAATCCACTTGGACTTTGTGAACGCTCATTCTCTTTTCAGCAAGAAGCTCTGGGTAGTCGTGGGACAAGTCATGGGACTCCGCATGCAGGGCTAGCATGTGGAGCTTTTAAACAAGTGCATCCCACATTTGACTCAGAACCCTCAGCGCCTGCTTTGCGGCCCAGTGGTAACTGTGAGATGGCTCAGGCACCCTGGGTTGTTTTCTGAAATCCAAGTAAGAACACCAAATCTAGTTTTAGAAATTATTAAAAGCAAAAACAAAACAAAACAAAACTAGGGAAGGTTCAATGGTGTCTGCGGATTTCTCCTAAAAGTACCCAACGCTTCCCAGAAGCTTTCTTGTTGACATCTCCTCCCTCCTCTCCACTTCTCAGGAGACTGCACTCCTTTCCAGGGCACTGGTGTGGGAAACAGGATTCAAAGGTGTCTGCCTCCTCCCTAGGTCTTCTATGTCCATGGAGAGGAGAGCTTTTCGGCATTTCATCAGAACCGACCATAAAGGGTGCAAGAAGTTTGTAAGAAAATAAGGAAACACACACACACACACACAGCCCAGTAACACTGAGGACAAGCAATGAAAGCGTCTTTGCAGATAACCACCTCCAGGACGGACTCCATTAACTCAATGTTCGCACATCAAACCCTGCTGTGAGTGTAACTCCATTTGGGCAGATGTGGGAGACATTTCATTTAGTACATTTCATCCCCTCTTTCAGGGAATTCTAAGGTAGTCACAGAGTGACATCGTTAACAAACAGAGAATCGCGGAACACTAAGACAACATTGTTGTTCTTGTTAGATGCGGTGATTAGCACAAGATCCAGAAAATCATAAAAAAAAAAAAAAAAAAAGAAAGAGAAATTGTTGCTTCTATCTCCCCAGTTTCTAAATAAGTAATTTCTCCATGTTGTAGCAATGCATTTTCTCTTAGGCCCCTCCAAGGTGTGAGTCCAGGGATCCCAGTGGTACTTCACAGAAGTTCCTCACTCTGTAAAACCCCTCTACCACACTGGCAGTGGCTCCGGACACCCCACACTCAGAGGGACTAGGTGACTACCAGGAGAGGTGCTCGAGTTGCATGCGGTATACACTAATGGCCTCTGGCTGTCAGAATCCAAATCAAATCTTTGGGGCTGGGGAGATAGCTTGGTGGTCTAAGTGCCTGCCTGCCAAGCATAAGCACCCAAGTTCGATTCCCAGTATTGCATGTTGTGCCAGCTTGGGAACCCTGGGTATGCTGTGCTGTCTAAAAGACCGGGCATTGTGGGGCACACCTGCAATCCCTGTGCTCGGGGGCTGAGACAGGAGGATCACTATGAGTTTCAGCTGCGTAGTGAGACCATGTACTAAATACATAAACAATAACAAAAAAAGATTAAAAAACCCAATTTTTTAGAGCCAACCCTAGCATCCTACACGTCCTCCTGCTACCCACACCTGCTGGGAAAGCCCAGTGACTCGACAGGGTGGAAGCTCTGAGGGAGAGCAACCTGATAGCTGACTTCATAGTGAGCATTTGCCTCCTTTCACAAAAGGAAGAAAAAAATCACTGTTAGCCTCCTTGGCAACCAGGCCCACTGCTCCGATACCATGGAATTTCCCCAGAATGCTCTTGCAATCATTACTTCTGACTAAATTTTAACTTCTGTGCTTAGTGGGAGGTCCTGCAGGAGAAAAGCGTCAGCATATTATAGAACTAACCTTCCGGGCATCGATGCCCACTTGTAGCTTGGGTATCGTCCATCCTCCCCTCTATCCCAACCTATTTATCAAACTGATGAGAGTCAGTGCCAATCCGTCACCAGTAGAGCCTTCTGGAAGAAGTGGTGACAGGGTTAGGGAAAAAAGGACCAACTATACAAAAATGGGTGACAAGGGGAGGTGACCCAAGCCCAGAGCTGCTCCCAAAGTCTGTAGCGGGCTGAGTGCTCCATGCCCCAAGCCCAGCACAGCCTCTGCACACAGCCATTTCTATACAGGACCAGCAATGTCCTAACTTCAGAGCAGAGGGATGAGGAGTCATCATTTACCCAGGTTTAATTCTGGAAGGTCCTGCTGCCTTCTCACTGCTACTTTTCTGTAACACCCTAGGAGATAGTGTTCTTAGGCAGGAGAGAGAAATCTCTTTTGTTTCCTTTTAAAGGGAATTCTGTTCCTTCCCGAGAGCCCCTGTATCCTCAGCCTGCTTGGTAGCCCAAGAACAGGCAGGTTTTCTGTGTACTGGTGCCCTATTCTTCCAGTTGGCCTAGCTCTGCCTTGGCCCTCTCTGTTGGATATCCCTGGAAGTCCCAAACCCTACGCCGCACAGAAACTTTTGATAATTTATGGTTTCCCATGGGCCACATCATCTCCCTCCTTCTTGTAGAATGTCCGAACCTGTCCAACTGGGCTGAGGCAGCTAAAAGAAACTGGAGTTTCACATGGGGACATCACACAACTCAAGATTCTTGAAAGAACCCTTCCTGGCCACCATATCTAATCCCAAAGCTCAACAACGGTGCCTATAACATTCTGTACCCACCGGAGCTGCTGTCTGCTTCCACACTTGTGAAATACCAGCATGTCTCTAAATCAAATATGTAAATGCATCTTCATTATTGTGACATCTGATCTTCTTGGGTCAAACTTATCCATATTAAAGAATGAAATATATAAACCCTGAGAGGACTTCACTGACCACATAGAAAACATAAAGTACATGTGTTGGTATATAAGTCTTGCTCTATCTAGGTCTTAACCATCCAGCAGAAAAGTATAAAAATGAAGTATACATTGTGGGGCCATATTAAGCTGAGCTGTAAATGGCTATGGTCGACAATTTCTTTGAATAACTCATTATTGTTGTAGAACGTTGGACTGTGTTGGATTGTGGTGTCGAGTTCAAGCACCTAAGTTAGTTGAATGTCAATGGAGTGCCCACCTTTGACAGGTGTAGACAAAGGAAGGGGTGTAGAAAGGAAAAATCATGATGTGTGTGTATGGACAGTACAGTTGGGATAGATAAACGCTGTGCTTCTACATAATTCTATGAGAGGCAAGATCTGCACTAATGGTGGTTGGACAGGATATTATGTCGGCTTCTAGTACTACGGTCATCCACTAGGAAAATAATTATTGAATGTTTGATATAATTCAGGTATAAAAAATAAGATAAGTAAGCAGCTACACTCTTAATTTACTAAGAGATATCTGCTAAAATAATATCTGTAAATATAATATCATGTATGCACCTTGTACAATACCAAAACATTATGAAAACAGTTTGCAATGTATTAATTTATCGAATCTGTCTTGTTAAGGTGTCTTGAAACTGTCTGATTGACATTTGTAGTTCAATAAAATAAAATAAAAAGAAACAAAAAAAAAAAGAATGAAATATAAACATCAATACTGTGACCTAATAAGAATACTCAATATTTTATATGTTGCTGTATGATTAGTACCAGGCATACTGTAGCGATCTACCCATGTGCTTTGGGTTGAAAGAAAAGCTTTTTACCAACAGCCAACACTGCTCCAATCATCCAGAAAACTGAGAGCCAGCTCCAGCAGAAGGAGAACTATGGGTTTCAAGGACAGCATGTGGAGTGTGGTTTGGCCAGGGAAGGAGCCCACATATCTTAAAGAAGGCTTCAACCAACTTTCTCCCACCATCCTGATGTCCCCCGTGTGTAAGTAGGTAAGGTTGGCAAGTTTCTTTTTTTAAAAGAGCCACTTACCGGTACTAATATTTCCTAGCATTATAATTATTGGCAAAACTTGGACCTCATGAAAGTAGAAGGACACAATTTGCTGGCATTGTTTTTAAATAAAAGCACATGTTTAATATCAAAGCACATTTATTCCAGGGACTGTTTTTCCACTTCCAGCGTCAGTCAAAATAAGAACCGATGCTTAGGGGATTCTCTTCTGGCTGTTCCACTAACTGATCTTGGAAATGGGAAATGTGACTCCCTTTCCCCAGTGGCTCAGGGTCTCCATATTCATGACTGTTTGGGGAGCAATGATGAAAGGACAGAGCAAGATATTTTACTTTCTTCACACACACATAGGGATGGAGGATTATTTTGCATTTGGATAAATACAAAGGGTAATTCTTGAGTAAGGAAAAAGTAGAAGAAAGGAGGCTAGATGTCAGCTATCCTGCCTTTTTCCCATCTGGCCTGATTATACAGGGTGGGCAAGATTTAGACAGGTCACAGGGAAGCGGGGAAGGGACCCAGCTATCTTGGTGAAGCAGATGCCAGGCACTATCACCGTCCTGACAGTGCTGATTCCATCTCTAAACACCCGCCAGCAAAAGCTGCACCTCTGAGGCTGACTCTGCCCCTCTTATCAGACTGGGATGCATGGAGGATAATCCACACCTCAAAGCATCCCCTGACCATCCATCCTCCTGTGAGAACATGGTACTTTGACAATAAGCACAACTACCCTTCTTCTCAGGGCTGGGTCATAAGCTACTGTTCCCTGCGGAAACTGGGAAAGGACTCAAGGGGACTGAAGCTGCTTCTACACACTCAGCCAGAACATTAGGGTTTTCAGAAGAGGAAATTTGCAGGGCTGACTTCTTGATCCAGAGGCTAAGAATTGTAGAGTACACTAAAAAGACCAAGTTTTCAATTTAAATCATTATTAGGTGAGGTATGACAGAGATCCCCAAATGCTTTCTAATCACATGTGTTTTGTTAAGAGCACTTCAGGTAAATGACCATTCAGGATTTTCAACTATCTGAGGGATATTTCTGGTTATATAATGAGGGAAATATGTATAGTTCCCTTTAAAAGTCTAATTTTTACTGTAAGGCTATTTCCAAATGTCTTTTTTTTTTTTTTTTTGGGTGGAAACAGGGATTGAACTCAGGCCCTTGCACTTTCCAGGGAAGTTCTTATTCTACTGAGCCATCTCCCTGGCCCTGCTGTAAGGCTATTTTCATTAATTCTGTACTCATCTTTTTTATATAAAATCAAGAAGTGAACTCTAAAGGAAATAGCAACCTGTTTTTTATTTTGTTTCCAGAATATTATCTGCACATATCCCTTCTAACACTTCTCTGTGTGAACTACGATAGATGATTTATGTACAACTTCCTCTTTGTATAATTTCTTCAAGGGCCACATCTGACTTATAATTAGATTTATCTCTTCCATGACTAGTTATAGGTACTGATATGCCCAGTACTGATGTGTTCCATAAATGACTGAATAAACTAATTGATTGTGTATCTTAAAATTCGAAATAAAGCATAAATCAGATTTAACTCATCATATTACAATCTTGGAAAATATTATCTGTTCTTTGAAAACCAGAAAGTCTGATAGCTACAAGAGGTCCACAGCCATGCCCAACAGGTCAGGTGACAGGTACTCGCACTGCCAGGGGTGACTGCATTGAATATCTGTCCCAAGTCTCACACTGTGCTGTGTCTTCAGGGTCTTAGTCCGCTGGTAAAATATCCCATTGTCATTTATGTGTCAATCCTTCATTTTAGTCCTAACCCTGGATGAGCTAAAATGAAGGATTAACACCTAAATGACATCAGTATTAGGCATTTCTGTAGACCCTATAGAACCTGAACTAGATACACGAATAAAAAGAAACTCTGGAAAAAGTTAATAAACATAAGAATCAATACATGAAAAGAGCCTGAAGAATTATTGTAACTCAATGGGCATTTGCTGCTTTCAGCTTTAGAATGTCAGAGAACTCTGGAATAAGAATGGTTCAATTTCAGTATCTTATTGGCAGTACCAATTAGCCCACTAAGAAAATACCAAAAGGGAAACTTTAAAAGGTTTAGAAATGAAAACATTACTGCAGTTTTCATAATATGGCTAAAATATTATGAATAGATCTACTTATGAGTCAAAAGTCATTTATTTGGGAAAAACTATTGCATGCAAATAAGCAAAACCTTCAGTTTGGTAGAAGACTCTCAATAAAGAATAAAGACATGAGGGAAATGAAGAATAGAATCAATGTCAAGGAATGAAGCAGAATAAATAACCAATAATTTTTTGTAAAGGTGATTCTTTTGAAAGATAAATAAGGGAGGTAAGATTCCAAATAAATGAATGAGAAAAAAAATGTGCATTTGTCAGTTAATAAGCCCCAATATCAAAGAATTGGGGTATCTCCTAGTCTCTTTACTTGTCTGCTGTTGATCCATCTGCCCTTTTCTTCCTTTTTCTTTCTTTTGGTGGAACCAGGGATTGAACTCAGGCCCTTGCGCTTGCCAGGGAAGCTCTTATTTCACTGAGCCATCTCCCCGGTCCCTGCCCTTTTCTTACAGAGCATTCCGAGTGAGGACAACACAACCATCATGCGGTGTTTATTTTGTTGTCTCATAAGTCTGAGGCTAGCGAGGACCATAATATCTTCCTTGTGATGCAGACAGATTCTGCCTGCTAAAATTTAAGTTGATTTTTTCCTCATTAGTCATCTGCCAAAATGAAATACGATCTTGTCCCTAACAGCATTGGTACAGTTAAAGACAAGAAAATATTTCCAGAATTACAGTATTTTAAGTAGAACTTTCTTAGGCACTGAACACATTTGTAAAAACTTCAATTCATTATGGTCCTAACATTAACATGGCATCCAACTATTTCTCCATAATTCTTTTCAGAATGAGTCCTTCAAAGGTTGTCCTAACTTGGGCACAGCAGCATGCACCCTAAACCCTAGGAGCTTGAGGAAGAAAGATCAAAAGTTAAAGCCCAGCATGGGCAATGTAGTGACACCCCCATCTAAAAATAAAAAAAGGACTGAGGATGTAGCTCCAGGTGAAAGCCTTCAGATCAATCCCCAGTGTGGAAGAAATATCTTTTACTATATCCACAGGCTCTGAAGATGACAGCTTTGCTTCGCCATGTTCTGAGATCACAGTCCTCCTGGAGGAAACATACACAATTTGCCATGCACCTATTTCCTTTAAAATTATATTGGTTCTAAATAGAGACGACAGAAATGCAATTAGTACAGTGATGATAGAAATACAGTTCATCCACATTATTCACCCTGTTGGTTCATTCTTTTTCTCTCTTCCTGAAGGAAGGGGTTGGGTGCATTTAAGAAACCAACTGCTGAACTTAGAAGCCCCAGGAGACCTGAGGCAGTTGGGTTTGTTAGCACTTGGATGGCAGAGGGCCTCAGAATGCCACCTGCTCCTTGAAGGAAGAAGGCACCAGTGAAATCTCTGCATATCGTCCTTTTTGTTTTCTATACCATGCTGAAAAAAATAAGTCTTGGAATTTTACCTCCCTTATTTATCTTTCAAAAGAATCAATTTTACAAAAAATTCCTGGTTATTTATTTTGCTTTATTCCTTGACATTGATTCTACTCTTCATTATTTTCCCTCATGTCTTTATTCTTTATTGAGAATCTTCTATCAAACTGAATGCTTTGCTTATTTGCATGCAATAGTTTTTCCCAAATAAGTGACTTTTGACTCATAAATTGCTCGATTCATGATATTTTAGACATATTATGAAAACTCTAGTAATGTTTTCATTTCTAAAATTTTGGGGGCCAGGGAGATGGCTCAGTGGAATAAGCGCTTCCCTGGCAAATGCAAGGGCCTGAGTTCAATCCTCAGTTCCACCAAAAAAAAAAGTTTGATTTTTTTAGTGGGTTAATTAGTACTGTCAATAAGATACTGAAACTGAACTGCTCCTATTGCAGAGTTCATTGATGTTTTAAAGCTGAAAGTAACAAATGCCTATTGAGTTACAATAATTCTTCAGGCTCTTTTTATGTATTGATTCTTATGTTTCTTAACTTTTTTCAGACAGGGTTTCTTTGTTTTAAATGTATTTAGTACAGGGTCTATAGGGTCTCACTATATAGATCGCTCTGACTATATAGAAGCCTGTAAACAGGAAGGCTGTTTACAACCTCCCAAGCTCTGGGATTACAGGCACGTGCCACCACGCCCAGTCTAGACAGGGTTTCTCTATGTAACTCAGATGGACTTTGAACGCACTATATAGCCTCAGAAGCCTCAGACAAGTGGTGACCTTTCTACCTCAACCTGCCAATCACCAGCCGCACTGTGATAACAAGCCAGTGCCACCACAGCTGTTTTTTTCTTTTTTTAAGATAGAATATATTTAATTATGCATAATTTATGAACAAAACTTATTTCTAGAAATAATTCAGATCAAAGTCAGCACTTAATTTCAACACATGATTTAGTTCATCTTGGAGCACTCTTTCTGAAAGAGGGTGAGCTACACATTTTTTTTTCTCTGCTGGTCTTTTTTTCAATTTTTATTTTATTGAAGTACAAATATCAATGAGTCAGTTTTAAGATACCTTGACAAGATGGATTGGATAAATTAATACATTGCAAACTGTTCATAATGTTTTTTATCATAGAAGGTGCATACATGATATTATACTTACAGACATTATTACAGCGTATGTCTCTTACCAGTAAATTAAGAAAGTGTAGCTGCTTGCGTATCTTATATTTTATACTTGAATTACATCAAAGAGTCAATAATTAATACTTCCTACCTTGTTATATTCCTTGTGGTTCTCCATAGTACTAGAAGCCAACATAATATCCTGTCATTAGTGCAAATCTTGCCTCTCATAGAATTATGTAGAAGCACAGGGTTATCTATCCCAACTGTACTGTCCATACACACACCTCATGATTCTTAATTTCTATACCCTTTCCTTTGTCTACACCTGTCAAAGATGGGCACTCCATTGTCATTCAACTAATTTAGGTGCCTGAACTCGATGACACAATCCAACACAGTCCAGCATTCCACAACAATAGTGAGTTATCCAAAGAAGCCATTTACAGCTCAACTTATTATTATAGCCCCGCAGTGTATACTTCATTTTTATACTTTTCTGCTGGATGGTTAAGACCTAGATAGAGCAAGACCTATATACCAACACATGTACTTTTTGTTTCTTATGAGGTCAGTGAAGTCCCTTCAGGGTTTATCTTGTAGTCCTGTACCTTATTCTGTAGATCCTTTGTCTGTGTCATCCATGTGGATGGGTCACGGCCAATGCTTAACCAGTTTGTTCTCTGTGAGAGCCTGAGAAAAAGTTTTCTCTCCATGTGACTCTCCCCAGGCACACTATAGAACTTCAGTATATTTCCTCTGTGGCTCCATAATCTCCTTGTTCAGAAAATTTGGAGCTCAACTGAGTTTCATGCTGTTGCAGTATAGGTTCTCCTATGTCCTGAGTCTTCGCTGACCTTGAAAGGCTAGGGCCAAAATGTTGGCTGGCCTTGCAGCACTCCTATTTCTCCAGTTTTGATCTGTGAGCTTAGATTGTTAACTATCCAGAAGAAAAGCTGATTAGTATCCTGCAGCATATGCCATTCACTTGCCTTATCTGCCTCAATTGTTTTTGGTTGTTGTTGTGCGTTTCCATTTGTATTTCTGTTTTTCGCTTCTCATACTATGGAGACTATATGATATTTACACATGTGTGTCTGGTTTATTTCACTTATGAGTATATGTTCAAGTGGCATCCACTTCAGTATAAATGCTTCAAACTTATTCTTCATAGCTGAGTAATACTCCATTATATAGAAATACCACATCTTTTTCAACCATTCCTCATGTGACAGGCATCTTGGTTGTTTCCAAGATTTTTCTATCACATATTGTACTGCTATAAACATAGGTACATATATATCACTATGATACAATGGTTTCAGTTCCTCTGGGAAAATTCCCAGTAGGGGATAACCGGTTTGAATGGAATTTCTAGTCCTCCTCTTTTGAGGAGTCTCCACACTGATTTCTACAATGGTTGTACAAGTCTACATTCCCACCAGCAGTGGAGAAGGGTTCCCTTTTCCCCACAACCTCTCCAACATTTGTTGTTGGTTGATTTCCTTATGATAGCCACACTACAGCTATTTCATGTGCCCATTTATAAATATTTCTCTTGGGTAAACCTCGGTGCCAACTAAAGTTATTTAAAGCCTACATATATCATTATGAATGAATTTTAAGAAATTTGACACGTCTCTTTGGTTCCAGTTTCAGTTCTGGCCCCAGTGACTTTGGTTCCTGGTGGGCGGACGTCACGGTTGGTGGGCTGTAAACCAGCAAGCTGCTGCCGAATCTGCTGGCTGTCTGACAGCTTTCTCAGAGGACCAACAGCGCTGCTTCATGCAGGCATTTTGAAAATAAAGTTGCACAGAAACAAAAGCTGCTGCGGGAGGACAGTGGAATCCCTGTGCATCTAAAGGGTGGGATAGCGGATGACCTCTTGTGTAGAGCCACTGTGTTTCTTACAGAGGGGGGAACGGTGTGTGCCATATACCAGCTGGCTACGGCATCATTTCCCAAGAAGCCAGAACGATTTCTGGCAATTCAGTAATTATGTGGCTCAATTCCAATGTACTCTCTGGATCAGTAATATGACAAATAGCTGAGGTTTTCCTTGGGGATCAATATTTATGGAATTTTACTAATTGTCACCAATGAAGTAGTCTTTACCAAAAAAAAAAAAAAAAAAGAAATATGACACTGAATGAAATGGAAATTTCAAACAGACACACACACACACACACCCACACACACACACAGTGTGATTCAAGTAACAATAAAAGGACATAGAGAGTAAATCATAAAACAATATTACACATTTCTGTACTACTCTATATTTTTTATGTTTGAAAGAAAGACGATCAAAGGCTAGCCAAATAGTAACATCATAAATCACAGTGGTATATGAGTGACCCTGCATAACTTCTGCTCTTATTTAGATTAGGACATATTTAATTCCACTTAATACTTCTAAAGTAGAAGTCCAACGGTGGCTTGTGTTCCACTGTCTTTTCAATATCTCTTCAGAAGTGATACAGCCGCTTTAAATTAGTGGTCAAATCGCGTTCATACAGGTTCACAGTTGGATAGCTAACGGGCATATACAATAGTACCTCCTTATTATACAAAGTTTCACACGGCAAGTGTCGAAAGGAAACAAGCCCAAGTAAATATTTCAGGGGCCCTTGCAGTCAGGGTAATATTGACTTGGCGTGGTCCCTTTAGGAAGACAGTACAATACAGTGACAAAGGATAAAGCTATAAGTCAAACTGCCCTCAGTTCCTGCCACACCTCTATCCTGTCATCTAATTAAATAGTTCACCCTCTGTGAGTCTCAGTGTACTTCTCTGTTAAGGAAAGGTTAACCTTAACAGCTGTTGAAGGAACTAAAGGTAATTCATTATGTTAAAAAAAAAAAACAAACGGAAGTGTTCCTTCTATAAGAGCTATTCCTAAACATTATTAGGTATGTCTATAATTACAATTATATGTATTTGTACCAGACAGAACCTCTGGATGAGATAAAAAGATGCTTTTCTTAAGGCAATAAAGGAAGTCATAATAGTAACAATTACTAATGATGATGATGATAACTAACCCTAAGGTATTCAATTTAGTTTCGATATTTCTTTAATTTTTTTTTTTTAATTTGGTATAGGGTCAATAGGACCTACAGGGTCTCACTACTGAAATCAGTCTCATAGTGATAGGCCTGTGTTCAGCTTCCCAAGAGCGGGATTACAGGCATGCGCTATCATGCCCAGTCTCAATCACAATCTCAGGGTGTCTCAGGGCCAGGGCCTGCACGGCTCGCATGGGGATCAAACCCCAGTCGCTGTATTCTGCCTAAACAGGTGCTTTAGTTCGCTGAGCTCTCTGTCAACTGAGCTATCTGTTCTGCCCTTGTTTTGGCACTTCTTTTGCTTGTTTTTAATTAATAAATTTATTTATTTATTTAGTATAGGGTCCCACTATGCAGCTCAGACTTTTAGTTATTATTATTATCATTATTATTATTATTATTTTTTTTTTTTTTTTGGTGGAACTGGGGATTGAACTCAGGCACTTACACTTGCCAGGGAAACACATTCCACTGAGCCATCTCCCCGGCCACCAGACTTGTAGTTATATTCTTGTCTCATCTTCCCCAGCTGAGATACAGGCATGTGCTTCCACGCTCAGTTTCAGTGGCCCGCTTGGTGCTCCCAAGGTTCCAGTTCTGAGGCTGGCGTGGCATGCAATATGGGGGATGGAACCCAAACCCTTGTGCTTGCCAGACAGGCGCTTAGATCACTGAGCTATCTCCCCAGCCCCTTTTGTTTCTCACGTGACTTAAAACAACCTTTTCTCTGTGCAGGGCTCTTCAGGGAGTCAAATTGCAGCAGGGATGACTTGTCTCCGGGCTCAGCTGTCTGAGGTCCGGCTGGGAGACTTAAAGATTGGAGGTGAATCAAGAATAAACTATTTGAGAGTACGGTGGCTGGGAAAAACCAATAGTTTCCAGTTTAAGATCAACTAAAACTAGGAGGAATCCCCAAAAGAACAGCACAATGAGCTCTCTGCATCTACAGACCAGGCTACAGATTCAGCAAAGTGGAGGTCAACGATAATTTTAAAAGCTTGTTTTTTTTAAAAATGTATTTAGTACAGGGCATACAGGGTCTCACTGCACAAATCAGATCCAGAGTGATCCTCCTGTTTTCAGCCTCCCAAGTGCTGCAATGACAGGCACGTGCCACCACACCCAGACTCAGTCACCATGTCAGCATGCCCAGCTGGCAGGGCACCCTGGGATTGAGCCTTGCCTGCTGCATCTGCCTAAGCAGGCACTTCGGTCCACTGAGCTATCTGGCCAGCCTTTTAAAACCGCTTCTGTATTGAGCAGAGGCAGGCACTACTGCCAGTATTCCCTAAACAATGCCGCACAGCAAGTGTATACTCTTTCTTTCTCTTTCTTTCTTTCTTTTTTCCTTTCTTTCTGCCTTCCTGCCTTCCTGCCTTCCAGCCTTCTTGCCTTGCCTTCCCTTATTTTTCTGGTACCTGGGATTGAACTCAGACCCTGTGCTTGCCAAGCAAGTGCTTATTCTACTGAGCTATCTCCTCAGCCCTCTATTCAGTATTTCATTTTACATGAGGAATCTTGAGTATCCATAGATTTTGTTATCTGCAGAGGGACCTGAAGTCACAGCCCCCACAGACATTAAGGGATGATGGCACAGCCTAAATAAAAGTTGCCTTAGGACCTGAATTTTAAGAACATGTCTGTTAATATACAATGGTATTGTAAAGCCCAAATAATTTCTACACCGCCATCCTGTTCTGTACGCGCCGCCTTAGTACATCAGCAAACCATGTCAGCTAGTATAAATTACTGCCTAATGCTGTGTTGCGAGCTAGTGCTGTGAACCTTTGCCCCACTAGGGCCTGTAATCTGCTTAGGGCCATAGAGCTTAAACCATCCATGTTCCTAAAACAAAGAGGATATAAAAACCTCAGGTGGGGTCATAAAACCTCAAGCTTAGCTTGGGAAAACATTTAATCTCCGGCCTGGGGACATTCTTGTAAAATAGGTCACTTTACACAATTAAACCCACCCATTCTCGGAATGCAGCTAAAACCACAGAGTTAGCTAGTAGTTGCCCTTTGGCCTACCCCTCTTAGTTTCCTTAAAAAGTCATATATTCTCAAACCCACCAATTATTTTAAAGGTCAACCTAAACTAACCAATGCGATCTGCTTCTGTAACTATGCTTGCTTTGCGGTTTTTGCCTTTATAATCCTAGCCCAATTGTTCATCGGGGTCTCTGTTCCTGCACGTTCAGTGAGCCCCATGCATGCATGGAAAATAAAATCCCCTTGCTTTTGCATGAGAGGACGTCTCTTGGAGTCTTTCTTACATGGTGGGCTTCTCAGACCTAACAGTATGTTTATTTATTTATTTGTTTGTTTTTTTGTCTTTTTGAGACAGGGTCTCACTGTGCAATTCAGGCTGGCCTTAAGCTCACTTTGTAGCTCAGGCTGGTCTCGAACTCACAACAATCCTCCTGCCTCAGCCTCCCGAGTGCTGGGATTATAGGCATGCACCACCACGCCCAGCTAGTATGTTTATTTATGATTCTTGGAGGGAAAATACAACCTTCAAACAATCACTTTATGTATCATGATTTGCATCAATACTCACCCTACAGAAAATTCAGGGCTTAGAACACTGAGTTGAGCTAATATTCCTCTTCTTGAAAGTTGCCTGTATACTAAACCACTCAGCTGGCCTGAGTAGGCTTAATTTCTATTTCTGCAGCTAATTAAAACTCTAATTTTCCAATAAGTCTACCCACAGATAGATGACCACTTTTTTAGCATTCGCGGGTGGCTGACTCATCTGGTTTACAAGCCCCAATTCTGTAGAAAAGGAAAATGGAAAAACACTCTGAATTGTGAGCAATCAAAATGCCACAAGAAACTAACACAGTTTAATTAAAAAAGAAAATCCACCGTAATTCTTTTATTTTCTCTCCTCTCCTCTTCACATGAGAAAATAAGAGGTAACTCGGAAAAGTAATTAAAATGAACTCTCCTTTTGCCCTCCAAGTGTCTGAGCACAACCTCCCCCCAATGAAATGATTAGCTCCTGGTTTCTCATTCTTCTCCCCATTGTTCTACCAAATTGCTTCCGGTCACCCTTTAGAGACAGCCTGCTGCTGTTCGGCTTCTTCAGTTAACCCTGGGTTTCTGAGCATTTCAGTTATCTCCCTACTCTGACAAAAGGTGAGACTGTGTGTTTCCAGGCCACTGCCACTATGTCATTGTGACCTCTGGTAGGACTGAAAACTAGCCTGGAAGGGCATGAGCCGGGCTACAGGTAACTTCTGAGACAGGGCGATAGGATAACATTATGGGCGGGGGAATAAGAAGTATATCTGTGACCACTGACTGCACGGTAGAGCCTGCTCTTGTGATGAGGGATGGCAGAGAGGGATTCAAGGCAACCAAGGTGCCAGGGGGGCTGCTGTGCCATCCCCCTGCATCCTGCTTTCCATCCAGGACCAGACCTGAGAGGACAGTACCCCATTCTACTGATCTATGAACAAACTCTCCATTTGTTTACTCATAAGAGACTACAACCACACGCTAACCAAAAACCTCATTGGGAGTATCACACAGATGCATATGTACACGCTCTGGACCACAGACAAGGGAAACAGCAAAGCAAAATGCTCACACAAGTGGAAACCTCTGTCACTTCCAAAACTTTCATAATTACTTTCATGCATGCCTTCATGATGTAGCCAGCAAGTACACAGGACACATATGGGACTTATAAATAAATAAATAAATAGCACTGGCAAAATCCACACTATTTCTAGAACCGTGTGAAAAGTCTCCAAGGTAGCTCGGGGACAGTAAAGTTACCCCAGGAGTCTGGGGCAGATAAAAGCGAGCAAGGAGAACAGAATGTCAAACCACAGGGTGACAGAGATGTGAGACAGCTTGAGGATGCTGGAGAGAGCCTGTCCTATCAGTGAAGAGGCTGTGGGAGAAATCCTCCCCGGGCGATCCTAGGGGCACGAGGTAAGATAGCGAGACTCACTGCAGCACACGGGAGTGGCTGAGGTCTTTCATATCTGCGTCATCATAGTGGGGAGTTATCATTCCCAGGCCGCTGTCACTCAGCATGCGCTTCCGCAGGGCCGGAGTCCACCAGTCTGACAGCCTGGAGGAAGGAAGGCCGCAGGCAGTTAAGTGTTCATAGCAAGCACATGACGCGTCCTGTTCTTCCTCACGGTGATCCTTTTCTCTGGATGTGAGAAGGAAATCCATCTTCACTGAGGATTTACTTCATAGTTACTTTTGCATGCAGTTTTCTCAACAGTCACGAACTAAGTGTACAATTTTGCCTTTTTTTTTTTTTTTACGGACAAGGAAACTGAATAACATAAACACACAGCAATGGACTCCAGCACACATATCATTAGAAAAGAGCCTTAAGGCTAACCTGTTCTTAGCTTCTGTCTAGTGCAAGCAGCTAATGAGGAAAGGGAAAGGTGTGGATCCACACTGCAGGGCCTCTCCAGGCCTCCTTACATCAGGTGCTGAGCTGAGTTAGCAGAGGTCAAACCAAGGATAAGGTCTTTGTTTCATCATTTAGTACAGAAAGAACGACAAGTGTGGAACCCAGTGAGGGCTTCATTCGTCACCAGAACCAGGGTGAAGGCCCAGTTTGGGACGCGGTAGACAGCTGAATACCAGCCCTGGTCACTTCCAGAGCAGCATGCAGTGCTGTCCCTGCCTTCCCACAGCTAAGAAGCCTGAGGCAGAGCTGAGGGCCGTGAAAGCGGACTTCGGGACCTCCAGGTCCTCTTGGGTTACCACCTGTGCCTGCCAGCCCTTCCCTCACACTACACAACTCCGAGGTCACTGGCACTGGCTTCCCAAATGCAGTGCAATACCAGGCCCACCCAGCTGCTTCTGCCAGCTGTCTGCGCCACCCGCTCAGCTCAGCTCATACCCTAGATGCCAGGTGGCCTGGGGGGGTGGGAAAGCCTCTGAAATAGAAGCAATGGGCAAAACACTGAGAAGGGAACGCAGTGCAGGGGGCAAGCAGCAAGAAGGGTGAGTGCACCGCTTGCCCTGCCTGTGCCCATGATTCCTGTGGGTGCTTTCTGGGTCAGTTCTTGCTTCTTGCTTTGCCATTCAACCTTGCTCCATCAGAAAAGCCTCTGAAATTCACCACATTCACCAAGGCAGAGATTTTTGTCTGTCTGTATTTTTCCACTGTTGTTTTTCCAATAGACAAAAACCTCCAACTATTTTTTGAATTGTCAGGCAATTTTGAAAGAGCCTACAAATGTTAATGATATTTTGGTGGTGCAGGGTGGTGGTTAAATTCATGGGCTCCGGTGTCTGAAATCTCATTTTTCTTTTATTTTCTCTGCAATGTTAGGCAAGTGATGTAACACGTGAAGCCTCAATTTTCTTAACAGTGCATTGAAGATAGCTATAGAACAAAAAACTTGTGTGCCAGCCAAATAAAACTTTGACTGGTGACTCAGGCCTGTAACCAGCACGGAGGAGGCTGAGGCAAGAGGATCACCAGGAGTTTAAGGCCAGTCTTGGCTAAATAGTGAATTCAAGGCCAGCCTGAATCACATAGCAACATCCTGTCTCAAAAAATAATAATCATAAAATGAATGAAAAAGAAGAAAAATTTCAAGGTCATTGTGAGCTGACGATGAAAGTTATTTTAATAACATAGTGTTTAGGTATCCACCAAGCCCCAGGAAATATTTTAGGTGTTTTCCCTACAACAATTCTTTTATTCTTCTAACAATTCTCTGAGTAGGCATCATTATTACCATTGCATTTCACAGTTGAGGGGGAAAAAAAGCCCAGAGCACTTAAAATAATGAAGCCAGTATGAAATGGTGGAAGGAAAACAAGACTAGCTGATTCATGGCTCTTAATAAGAACTTTATATGGGGTAGTTATTACTATAAATCTGTGAATCTCAGGCAGTCTGAAACAGTGAGGAAGAAAAGAGGAAGAAGAGAAAAATAAGTGTCAAATCATGTGTGTCAAAGTTTTATTTGGGTAACAGACAAAACAAAATAAACACATGTGCAAAAGCAGACACCAGGGCCGGGGAGATGGCTCAGTGGAATAAGCACTTCCCTGGTAAGCACAAGGGTCTGAGTTCAATCCCCAATTCTGCAAAAAAAAAAAAAAAAAAAAAAAAAAAAAAAAAAAAAACAGAAAAAAACAAAAGCAGACACTTGTGTTTTTTTTGGATTGGTAGGAAGTGGTGGGGTACTAGGTAAAATAATCTCTGTCATGACATTATTCTGATGGGGAATAAGCTTTCTTATACACACAGCCACTCATAGGCCACCTAACAACAGGTCCAGCTGTACCTCAGTGGAAGGAGACACACAAAAATCTGTACTTCACAACGTTTAGCAGCCATTAGAATGTCAAGTCCAAAGCCAAAGCAGATGTGGAGGTCACTTGTGGCCAACCTGTTGGCAGGACCGACCAAAGGGACACACACTCACCCTGCAGCCTGCTCCACCACCAGGTCAGGCATGCTTGGAGGTGTCCCCGCCTGCTGGGACACCACCATATCGGGGTCAAGGATAAAAATCTCGTCTTGGGAAATCTCCATCACAAAGTGCAAATGTTCCTGAGGAAGAAAAGTGAGTCCGTCAGATGACTGACAGGACACGCAAACCTATCATCCAAAGCGTGAAGAAGCAGAGCATTCTGGGTCTTGAGGTTCAGTGAAGTTTTCTGTCACATGCTCAACGTGTTTGCTTTGGAGCCTGAGAAGTGGATGTCTCTCCCTGAAACAACACTACAGGGCCACAGGGAGAGTAGGAATCCTTGCTCAGGATATCCACCTGACTGGACTCTTGGCAGGTGTACCTAAAATTGGCCTCACCTCATCCTCTTCCCAAATACTACCCAGGAAGTGACTCCTAGCCAGGAAGGAGGGTCCCTGCCAGTAGTCCTAGCCCTCCGGGAAGTTGAGACAAGAGGATCACAAGTTTGAGCCCCGCTGGGGCAGCTTAGTGATATAAGGAGACTGTCTTACAATAAAAACTAAGGGTTGGATATGCAGCTCAGTGTGAAGCACTTGGCTCAAATGTAAAATACCAGAGGCAAAAAGGAGAAGAGGAGGAAACAACTCTTGTGCTACTACTAGGTCCAGCATGAGTGTACGGCAGTGTGGACTTGCACTCTAAGATTGTGCAAAGCTCAATGGCTTGGGGAACTGCTGATTTTATGATTGGGTTTAATACTGAATTTTACCTTTTATTCCAGAAGAATTGTCACAGTGGGACATCTTGTTAACCTGGAGCAAAAGCATGTTGCTCCTCATTATTGAAGTCTAGGGTTGATGAACTAAAACTGAATAGCCTGCCCAAAACCCTAGGGTCTCAAACTAGCTATCTGGAAATGAGCTCAAAAGGTGTATAATTTGGTGTGGCAGCACTAAAACACCTGAAGTGCAGCCTAGGGATGACACTGACAAGGTCAGTTATCATCTGTCGCCATTTGCAAGGTCAAGCCCTGCCACTGAGTCCATGAACAATAAAACACATCACGCCAGAGAGGTTCCCGGCTTGAATTACACTGAGTGCCGTTCCAAAACGTGTAAGTGCTGTTGTCAGAGAAATGTATGAGATTAGCTATTACCACAGTAACCTAACCTAGGAATGTTTCACTTTCATGAGCAGGCTGAAGAAAACTTACCTGAGATCTGTCTATTCGATAAAAGCGGTCTGCAGAAGTCGCTAGGAAAACAAAAGAAGAAAAAGAAAAAGCACGTGGTGTTTAGTCATCTGATCTATCACGAGCTCCCACCCTGCCCTTCACTGTGCCGATAAAATTCACATGTTCTGCTCATGCTAGGCAGCCTAAATCTACTGCAAGCAACTCCGTCTCCAATGCTGCTATCCCAATGGGTAGAAAGCCCATCAGATTTTCTATTGAGAGCCGCCTCAAATTCTTCCACTTCTATGCTAATCCCTATCCCACAATGCATTGCTCCGACCTCTATGCAAATTTATACTTTGTTTAAACTTCTTTCAGAGACTATCTCCACAGGAAGCGGAGAGACCTGACTGTTTAGAGGACACTCATTAAAGCAGTGACTCTCTGAAGGACTGTTTATTTTAAAGCATCAGGAATCTGCAGGAACCAAATAGCACTGGCACTCAAGTTTTACTAACCTAAAAAAGATAGGGGAAGAAAAACTGCAGTTAAACAGACTTCCAGGGAAGTGACTTTCATTTTGGAAAGCAACTTGCAGATGCAGGCCAGGGGCTGAATCTGGGCTTAAGGGTCTCTTCACTTTCACATAGCACCCCTAGATGCATGTCTAGGGAATTCAAAGTAATAAGAATATTACATAACCATTCTCTTAAAAACAGATTGAGGGCCGGCCAAATAGCTCAGCAGATTACAGTGCCTGCAAGCAGGTGCAGAGGCCAGGGGTTCAATCCCCAGGCTTGCCGTACTGGCCCCACCCCTGGGGCACTCTGAGACAGCAATTGAGATTGGGCATAATGGCGCATGCCTGTAATCCCAGCTCTTGGGAGGCTGTAAACAGGTAGGTCACTACAAGTCCGATCTAGTAGTGAGACTCTGAACACCCTGTAGACCCTTCCCTGAAATACAAAAGAATAAAAAATAAATAAAAATAAACACGTAAGGAATTACCGTACTTTATTCTTCTCAACCATGACAGTATTCAATGAAGCCCTTTATAGCATAACATCTGGCTTGTCATGGTTTACATCTAGATGTCCTATAAAAAGCGGATGCTTCCATGTGTGGGACTTTTGGAAGGTGATCAGATTATGAGCACGTGATAGCTGGAGTTAAGAGGAGGGGGTGGTAGGAAAAGAAGGGTGGTCGGGGGCGTGGCTTAGGAGGGTTCCGGCTCCCTTTCGCTCCTCCCTACAAGGCCTCTGCTCCTTGACTGCAGGTGCCCGCTCCACGCCACCCAGCCTTGGAACCTGCTGACCACGTGAGCACTGCACTTCTAAAGTGTGACTCGAAATCAGCTGCTTCTCTTTCTACTTGAGGGTGTCCGCAGTGTGTCTCACCAAGGAGAAACTGCTGAGCACGGCATGAGCACCTCGAGCCACACTGGCAGCTTTATCCAGACTACCTTTAGAGCATAGTAGCCTATATGAATATTTTCTTATATAGAAGCTATTGCTCTGTGCATTCAGGAATATCCTCTTTGCTAGAGAGGGAGGAAATCTTCAGAAGCAGTTACTGAGCCATGAGTCAAAACTTATATCCTGAGGGCCGGTGAGATAGCTCAGCAGTCTAAGCACCTGCTTTGGTAAGCGCAGGGACCAGGGTTTGATCCCTGGCTGGACAGGAAGGGTGCTCAGAGCTGCTCAAGCCCGGTCATGGTGGTGCATGCCTATATTCCCAGTGCTGATTAGGTTGAAAAGAGGAGAATCACTACGAGTCCAAGCTGCATAGTGAGACCCTGTATCAAATACATAAAATGAGAAGAATAAAAAAACAAAAAACTTATATCCTGATTTTTGTAAGATACAAAAAATCTTATATATCATAAAAAGCCATATATATCTCCATAGCCCTGTGAACAAACTCACATGTGCTATGGTACACCCACACAAACCTCCCCTCCTAGACACACACACACACACACACACACACACACACACACACACACGGTATAAACCATGACCCCACACAGAGAACCCAGAGCTGGAGTGTGGTAAAGACCTTAGGCAGTAAATGGGCAAGAATGCACAGGAGTGAGGATGTGCTTCTGTGTGGATCCAGTAATTAGACAGACACCCAGGAGCAAGCAGCAGCCAGGGGCGTGAAGAGATGCCTGGGACGGCAAATGGACGCATTAAGCAAAACTGTAAAATAACGAACTCATTATGCATGCAGTATGTCACGCTCTGCAGAGCGGATCTGAATGTAATTGAAACTTTTTATCTTTTTTTTTTTACAAAAATTTATACATTATACAGAAATGACAGCTTCACCAAAAAGAAAAGGTCCATGATATGCAAATGGCATTGGAATTAGTACCCATCTGCGCTTATAGACTCTCTCTACTGGCACTTGACAGATTGAGGGAAGAGGAAATGATAAAAGGAAAATGTCAGCGTGCGCAGTTTGAACTTGGTTCAGGCACAGTTAACCAATGTGCTTCCAGGGAAAGGACTTCGGAGAAGGTAAACTGGCAGCGTCAGCGAGTCTGTAGGATTTGAGAAGCAAATTCTCATCAGGGAGTAGCGCGGGAAGGCTTCTGGAATGCCAGAGCCCCTCCCCCAGTCCACATCTCACCCTTCCCAGCCAGGGAAGAGCAGGGCCACTCACCATCTAGGAAGCACCAGCGGGGGGACAGCCTCTGAGCTGAGAGCGCCCTGGGGAAGGAGGTTTCATGGTCCTGCAAAGAGACATACACATGCTCCTGAGTCTCCATGTGAATGCGCCACACGATTCCCTCCCTCCTGCCTGTCGCAGCGACTGCTAGGAGCGAGTATCCTGGCCAGAACGAAGAAGAGCTGGCGAAAAGATTGCAGTACATTTAACTTGAAACAGGAGCACAGCCCTGCTCTGGATTCTTTGAGCACATCTTATCCTGAGTCCCACATAAAACTTCGAGGAAGTTTTCAATTGTTACATTAAATATTCATAAGGGATCTAACTTGAGATGCTTACTGCCACTGGGGAATTTCTTTTCTTGGGTGAAGGGAAGAAGCCAATGACAGCTGGCTATGCTTTACATTTCAGCTCTTTGCATAGGTCTAACATGGGCAAACGATGACACAGAATCCAACTCTTGGTCAGGTGGAATGTGTAGTGTGTATGAAACACAAGACACCACCAAGGGGACCTCACAGGGTCCTTCAACTAGAGAAGTATCTATTATATAGAAAGAAAATCAGACTTGCTTGTTGAAGTCATCTCTACTCTCAGCTACTTGCACCAAACCTGAGCACAGCGCAGTGAAAAAGTTGTGACAGCTGTCCCATAAGAAAATCCTTCTGTCCTTCACTGAGCCAGTCAGCAAGGTGCTGTCTACCATAGTATTCATGAGGTTTCCCAATGTCATGTTCTTTCTCTTGTTTGACCTTATAACTACTTGATATAAGCAAATTTCATTATTTCCTTTGAGATTAGACAAAAATATCTGTCATCTTCAAAGCTAACCACCTTATTTAGTCCACAGATTAGCCTCCTCTTTCCTTTTTGATTTTATTTCTTTAAGGTTGCAAAAGCTATCCTTCAAGTTTTAAACTCTCTTTGCACTGCTTGCACCTCTCTAAAAGATATGAATTACCTTTAACTAATTGTTGTAACCCACTTGAGTGCCAAGCCCTTCCCCATATCCTGTTCACAATGTCAAAACTATTCTTAATGGAACCTGCCAGGTGCCATTACCTGTTATTCCCACTGGGGCCTGACCTTAGACAAACTGTTTCTCGCCCTCCCTTGGCAACAGCACCCCCCCATAGGTTTATGTAACCCCGCTCACCCGAGAAAACTCCCACCAACTAGCTCCCCGTACCCCCTTGACTCTCTTAACTTCCGCTTTTTGCTTCTGTAATACTGCTTAGTTGCCTGCCCCAGACCCATCTCCCCCTTTAGGTCA
>PVKA01020184.1:0-40810 GCA_004027165.1 Ctenomys sociabilis | reverse complement strand
ATAATTTCATGTATGCACCTTTTACAGTACCAAAACATTATGAAAACAGTTTGCAATGTATTAATTCATCGACTCTGTATGGTTAAGGTGTCTTGAAACTGTCTGATTGACATTTGTATTTTAATAAAATAAAAATAAATGGAAAAAAAAAAAGATAAAAAAAAAAAAAACTTTTCCCCATTCCAAAAATTCTGCCGTTTTCTTGAGAATGGTGTAAAAAAGCCAGAATTTCAGAAAAATTCACTGGAATTATTTTATAATTAAAATCTCTTTCCTTTAGCATTACAAAACAAAAACCAAAATAAAGTCCTCTGCCTATTAAGTATTTCTCAGTTGTACAGCTGCTTCAGCTACTTCAGACTCCATATCTGCTTTAATGTGTATCAACACATCCACACTCAGAAGGCTTTTTATTTTTATTTATTTTTTTTATTTTTGTCTTTTTGAGACAGGGTCTCACTATGCAGTTCAGGCTGGCCTTAAGCTCACTTTGTAGCTCAGGCTGGTCTCGAACTCACAACAATCCTCCTGCCTCAGCCTCTCAAGTGCTGGGATTACAGAAACACCACCACGCCCGGCTTTCAGAAGGCTTAAACAGCAACTTGGAGAAAGAGATCTGGGAAAAGAATACTATATATCTATGTATCACGAAAACAAACACAGCCCCGTAAACTAGGAGGCACGAATGTCTACAATAAGATGCTTTTGTCATTTAAGACACAGCCCTATTATTGAGACAAGGTCTCACTAAATTGGCCACTTGGTCCTAAGATAGCAATTCTGCCTCAGCCTCCTGAATGGCTGAGACTGCAGAGGTGTGTAGCTGCACCTGGTTTAAATAAGGTACTTCTTAGGACCAGCAAGATGCTCAGCAGACTAAGCGCCTACTTTTAGGCAAACACAAGGATCAGGTTTGATTCCCCAATATCACACGCTAAGCCACCAAGACTGGGCATGGTGGCACACACCTGTAATGCCAGCACTGGGGAGGCTGAAACAGGAGGATCACTATTAAGTCTGGGCTATGTAGTGAGACCCTATACCAAATAAAATAAAAATAAATGAATAAATAAATAAGCTACTTCTTAAAGGAAGACACACTGGGCAAGATGGCACGTACCTCCAGAGGCTGAGGCAGAAAGATCACCACAAGTTTGGGACCAGCCTAAGCTACATAGAGAGTAGAACACCAACCTGTATTACACAGTAAGACCCTGTCTCAAACAACAACAAACTCTGAAAAAGAAACAGGCATGAAGTATACAAAAAGATACTCAAAATCATTAGTTTTAACAGAAATGCAAATCTCTAACAAAAAAGCCACAATGAAAGACTGGTGATGTAGCTCAGTGGCAGAGTACTTACTTACCAGCATGGATGAGGCCACAGATCCCGTCCCCTGATCCACAAACATGCCACACACTGAGACACGGCTTCACATCCACAGAGGCGGCCATAATCCCAAAGATTGATAGCAAGAGGATGTGGAGAAGTCTCACCCCCTCATACCCTCTGGCGGAATGTACTTTCAAAAAACAGCCTGGTAACTCCTCAGAGGTTAAACAGCTACCCAATGACCCAAAAAAATTGGTATGAAAAAAAAATTGTATGCATATATTCCTAGCAGCATTATCCATAAAAACCTAAAGATGCAAATGATCCAAATGCCCGTCAGCCGCAGAGTAATAAGATGTGATCTATCAGTGGAAGACGACCTGGCAACAGAGAGAAAGGAAACACACCACAACGTCACCAGGCCGGTGAGCCCGAAGACCATGCTGCCAGGAGCAGTGGCCGCACACTGTAGGGTTTTGTGTAGACCAAGTCAATAGATAAATCCAAAGGAAGTGGTCGCTCAGGGCTGGAGTTGTGTGGGAATACAATGAATGTGAGGTTTCCTTTGGAGAATGGTTCAACTCTGAATAGAGTAAGAACCACCAAGTTGTACATTATGTTTTAGGTATGTGAATTGTAGCTCAACGAAGCTGTTTAATAAAAACTAGGAAGAGGTAGATTCAAACCCACCCATGTTATCATATATTACTATGCATTTATTATAATATATATTATAAATACTCCTGTGAAAAGAGAGAAATCATAAAAAGAATTTTAAAAAGATCCAAACATATGCTGTCTATAAGAAACTTACACTAATCCCAGCACTCAGGAGGCTGAGGCAGGAGGACTGTTGTGAGTTTGAGACCAGCCTGAGCTACAAAGTGAGCTTAAGGCCAGCCTGAACTGCATAGTGAGACCCTGTCTCAAAAAGGCAAAAAAAGAAAAAAAAAAGTTCAAGTCCCACATGGCCAATTTAGGCCCTGTCTCAAAATAAAAAAGGGGCTGGGGATTCAGATCATTGTAAAGGTCCTGGGTTCAAGCCCCAGTATCACAAACACAGAAAAAGACAAAATGACAATGAATGGACAGAAAAAAATAGAACCCAGAAATGACAAACACAAGGAAGATAAAGCGATTGTGGATATTGGATCAGATGAGTCACAACAGAATGTAAAGCCAGAGGGAGAAAGGAACATTTTATAACAAAGACAGAGCTAGCCGGGCGTGGTGGCGCAGGCCTGTAATCCCAGCACTCGGGAGGCTGAGGCAGGAGGATTGTTGTGAGTTCGAGACCAGCCTGAGCTACAAAGTGAGCTTAAGGCCAGCCTGAACTGCACAGTGAGACCCTGTCTCAAAAAGACAAAAAAAAAAAAAAAAAAAACAAAGACAGAGCTAAAAGGAAGACAGGAAGGCCACAAACACGTATGTGCCAAGTAACAGAGCCGCAGATATACGAAGCAGAAGCTGACAGGATTAAAAAGAGAACTAGATCATTCTGTCATCACAGTGGGAGATTTTAACATCTCTAAGCAACTGATACAACTGTCAAAAAAAAAAAAAAGTCCAGTGTAGATGTAGATCTCTGAACACACTGATGTGACTTGTGTGCTTACAGGGTACCTAACTGCACTTACTAGGAAATGCCACACATCTTCAAAGAAAAATTAAGACTGAAATTATAGCGAATGTGTTCCAGCCATGATGGAACTGAACTAGAAACCAACAAAAGTAGGATAACCAGGCGGGCCAGAGATAAAACTCATAAATATCTGCCTGGCAAGTGCAAGGCCCTGAATTTGATCTCTGGTGACACAAAAAATAAATAAATAATAAATAAATAAATAAATAAATAAATAAATAAATAAAAAATGAATGAATAAATGAATGAATGAATGGATGGATGGATGACCAGGCAACTTATATACATTTTTAAAATAATCACTGAGTCAAAGCAGAAATTATCAAAGAAAAAATGAGAAGTGGAAATATGACAACATATCAAAATCTGGAGAAAATTTGGAGCCTTAGATGTCTACTAGAAAATAATTCTACCTTAACAAACAGAAGGGCCAGGAGATGGCTCAGCAGATTAAAGCATCTGTTTAGGCACACCGGGGTTCCATCCCCAGCCTGGGGGCCCCACCCTGGAGCACACTGAGAGGATGACTGAGACTAGGTGTGCTAGCGCCAGGCTGTAATACGAGCTCTTGGGAGCCTGAAAAGCGGGAAGGATCACTACAAGTCCGATCTATATAGCGAGACCCTGTAGGCCCCGTACTAAATACATTAAATAAAAAAACAAAAAAAAGTGGTTGCAAATTATGCCCGGAGAAAACTGAAGAAAGGAAATACTGCCCAAGGAAATGAACAACTTCTAGCCAATATTATCAAGTGGGAAAAAGTCACAAGTTACTCCAATCTGCAAGGAAAAAGGAAACATTGCTACAGATCCTTCCCACACTAAAGGTACAAGAAAAGAACAATTCAAGCTACTTGATACATCTGATAATTCCAAGGAACTGGCTGTCTGTGGCTGCAGGACCGTTAGGTCAAAGACCTGAAGGACAAAAGTGGCTGATGGCAAACTAGGGGCTGTGGGCAGGTTGCAGATGCGAGAACCGACAGGCAGGGCCCACCAGAAGGCAGTGGGGACCAGTTCTGAGCACAGAAGCAGCAGCGTGGAGCTGAGCCCCCAGGGAAATTGCTCTAGCCGCTCTGGCTGACACTGAGTGGGCACCTGCCCTGCGGTGCTCATTTCCACCCAGCCCTGTGGGGAGGGAAGGGGGGTGCCCACTGTTACTGCTGACAAAAGGACACTGGAGCATCAGCAGGGACACAGGGCCCTGACACAGGGGTGATCAGACTCAGCAACGGGAAAAAGGCAGAGCCAGGATGAACCTGAGCCTCCAGCCCAAGAGTTAGTGCTGAGAGCACGTTCGGGCAGTAGCATGGTCACTGCGAGAGGTAGTGGGAGAGTGACCCGGTCTCAGAGAGGGCTACGAAGATCCAACCTCCACACCCACTGGGACCCAGCAGAGCACCTGTTCACCCCAGCTCCAGGGCCAGTGATGCCCTGCCTTTGGCCACCACCCACTGGGTCACAGACTGTGCCAGATGGCTCCAGGACCCTAGACGCCACCAGCTTCCCTATCCTCCTCCAGGCTGTTCCTTCTCCCTATACATCCTTCTCAGCTGACACCCATATGTCTCAGGGGCTGGTGCATTGTCACCAACCTAGAGTGTGCTGAGGCCTCCCTGGGCTTCCCATCCTTGAGGACCCGACTTCGGTATCAAAGGCACTAAGGTGGAGCAGCTCAAGCAGCCAGGGACCCTACCGGAGAACAGCGGGCCTGGCCTCTCGTCACTAGCACTGCTCTGCTTGGGACAGGGTGGGTCTCCGTGCTCCATCCACTCTTCCCAGTTCTGTCTCTGCCCACCTAAGCCTCAGTTTCCTTCTGTGCAGGATGAGCGAGGTGCCACCTCCCTGCAGCCCCAATACTCACTCATCAGATTCTGCCGCTCCTCTTTCTTCCGGGCCTTCTGCTTGGCCTCCAACTGCACCACAGACAGGGACGGTCCCACCATGGGGCTGGGGAGGGCGCTGGCCGCAAAGCGGGCCAGCAGGCCCAGCCCACTGTCCTCCAGGCCTGGTGACAGGGCTCGTTCCCGAGCACCCAGTCTATAGCCACCAGCCACCTCGTCCTCCTCCTCCAGCTCCTCGTCCTCCTCGGAGGTCTCATCTGGCGTGCAGAAAACAGGGAGCAAGTCAGGGCTCTGGCCCAGCGTGCACAGCCCCCCACCACCCGCCACCCCCACGGCCCCCCTGGGCTGGAGTGGCCACAGCTCCAGCCTCACCACTCAGCCTCACCACGTGGCCACTGGGGGAAGATCCCGAACCAGCCCACAGTCCCACCCATGCTCGCCCAGGAACTGGAGCCCAGCACACAGGCATCCTGGACAGCCCAGAGGGGCAGTGGCTCTGGGTGTCAGGGCTGGCTTCTGTGTGGGGAGCACCAACATGCATGTGTGCTGTGGGCAGGGGACAGACACACAGACAGGACTGGAGACAGCACTCGCCACGGTCTCACACACACACACACCCCGACAGACATGGAGGCTTAGGAAGGAGATGGGAGAGGAGGAAAGAGAGGAGGGGGAAAGGTGGGGACAGGGCTTAAACTGGGCCTCCAGGCATGGGGCCCGTAGTCACCAGCTGGAGACCTGGGGGCTGGTGGCAGGAGAAGGTGGAGTTTGGTATCTTCTAAGACTTGATGGGGATGTTGTGGTTCCAGCCCCAAGCAGGGCTGTAGAGTCCCAAATTCCAGCAACATCCCCACCCTGGAGGACAGGGAAGCAAGTGCCCACCTTCATTAACCCATTTTCTCAGCTGTGGTATGGGGTGACCCTATCACCACCCAGAACAGCTAAAGGGAGGGCTCAACAGAAAGTGCTTTGTAGGACCAGGGAGGATCAAAAGAAACACAGCTGTCTCTAGGACCCAGAGAGGAGCTGTGCCCCTGGGGCCAGCTCCAAGCTGGATCTGGCTCAGGAAAGCCCTTGGGGTGAGTCAGTGGTACCTAGTCAGAGAGCCTCCGGGCAGTAGGGCTGGCTGAAGAGGTTCAAGCTGTCTCCTAAGGGTGAGGATAGGTTTTGTCCAAGCCTTTGGCCCAGTAGCCAGCTAGATCTCTTGGTATTGGGGCAGGCTGGGCACTGGGATTGGCCAGGAAAGCTGAATTCAGCAAGGACCCCTGCATGCGAACCAATCCCTCTGCCAAAGAGAGGCTATTCCTGCCCTTCCCCAGGAGATGAGGCATCTGACGCAGTCGAGAGTGCAAATGCCCCCACACCCATCTGCCCGCAAGGCACTGGGAGCTGCAGACCAAGGCAGGGCCCAGGTTGGGGCTGGGAAGTGGCCTTGTGAAATCAGGAAGCAGCAGGACACACACCGTGGGCTCAGCAGCTGGCTGGGGGGTGAGTGACCAAGTCCACATTCTCCTGTCATGGCCCCTGAGCTACGACTTGGTTACGGGCACCTAGTGGCTAAAAGTGGCAGCCCCAAGGGTGCACCACAGGCAAGAGATCTACCCTCTACCTATTTATTGGAGGGTGCCCAGATTCCTGGCAGGGTAGCCCTGGGAGGGAGAGGTGGTAAGGAGGCAGAGGAGTCGTACAAGGATAGAAAAAGACAGGAGCAGAGAGAAGAGGCTTATTACAGGGGTGCAGGTGGGAGCGGACCCCCGAGGCAATGGATGAAGCAGGCTGGGGAGGAGACCAGCGGGGCAGGCGGGGCAGGCAGGCAGTGCACACTTGCGATCATTCACATTGCGACGTCACATGGCTCTGTCTCCGCCCCAGTGGGCCACAGCGGCAAAGCAGGCTAAGTGTAGGCAGACTTTCAACAGCGCCTGGGTCCCCCACATCAGGCCCCCCTGGGTCGTCCAATTTGGGGAGGGTGTTGGGAGGGCAGCTGGCTGGGTGGGGGTACAGGGCTAGGCGAGGGGCTGGGCATATTCCCTTCTAAAAATACCCTGCCCTGGCTGCTCAGATGTGGAGACTCCAGAAATCTTCCTTCCCGGGCTCAGCTAGTAGGCTAGTGGGGGAGGCCAGAGACCCTAGGTTTCTGGGAGCTGTAGGGGCCAAGTCAGATCCCAGAAAGCTAGGAGCAGGCCAGGCCCAGCACACTGCCATTGAAAAGTGTTGGCAGGCAGAAGCCCAGGAAGAGTGTCTTTACATAAGAGGCATCTGAATTATTCCACGGTCTTCCTGGCCTCCCTGGGGCTGGGTGGGCCACACTGGTCCACTCAAACTATGTCTGAGGGGGCAGGGGTCCAAGGGCCAAGATCACCTCTCTGGAGTAGTCCACACCTGAGGCAGAGCTTGCCAAAGGCAGAGGGTGGAAAAGTCCCAATAAAGACACCCAAGGAAATACAGAAAAACTTCTATTTTTTTTTTAAAATCTTGGCTCAGGACAAGGGGTTGGCTGTCGTAACTTGGTTTGGTTTCCCAAAACCCATAGCGCCAAGGTGATGTGCTGTTGCCAGACCTGGTGGGGGCAGACCCCGAGGGGGTGGGTGTACAGAGGACAGAAAGAAAAGGGTTTGCCTACCTACGGAGCAACGAGCCAGGCTCGGACCCAAGCTCCGTGACCCGCTGTGCCGTCTGCCCTACTCCCAGCCTTCGCTTTGCGTCCAGAGTGCAGCGGGAGAGCAAATGCAAGAGACCGAAACAGACACTCAAAGCATCATGGGTAGGGGTCAAGGGTGGAGGTATGGTCAAGCTGCTGGGAGGAGAAAGCAGACACACTAGAAAAGCCAAGCCAATTAAGTGTTTTAGTACCAGGAGATCGGTAAGGCCCTATTACCCAAATATCCCTCAAGACCTCATCAACCATCTGCTCTGCTGTGGGGAGGGGCAGACCGAAAAGCTGAGCCCCCTCCCCTCACCCCTGTTTTCCTAGCTGGGCTCTGTGCACTGGCTCTGCTGTATCCATCCCTGGGTACTGACTTGGGGCAACTGACCCCTTCCAGAGAGGTCTGGTGGGGGGCTGTCTGTTTCTCTGCGGACTCTAGGCGGGGGTTGGGATGTTCAAAAGCTAGGAAGGTGGAAGCCTGGCTTTAAAGGCGTGTGGAGAAGGAGCACAGAGTCCATTCAAGATAAGGGAGAGGGGAGGGAGGGGTGAGCCAAGAGGCTCATCCACAGAGGGCCAGCCGGGGAGGTGGACAGTGGCCCTTCTTCTCAGCCCACGATGCACTCACTAGGCTGTAGCAGCGGGACAAGAGAACCTGAGCCCCAGACATCAGGCTCCCGGTGTGCTATCTCCAAATCCTGCCAATGTGGAGGGGAGATGATAGACAAGGAGGAGGAGCCGGACTGGGCAGTGTTCTGGTCCCAGGAGCCCAAAAGCCAGGGCATATCCAGATTCACTATGACACCCCGGGACCTTCCTGAGGAAGCTGCTGACATCCAGGAATTGCTGGATGTCAAGAGTTTTGTGGATTCCCCACTGCCTGGCCCCAAAGGGAATCCATCCTGAAGCAGAGCCTAACCCATGGCTGAGGACTGTTTTCTCTTGCTTCCCCTTCTTGAGACATTTCTGATTGAAGGGCCCGAGGGCTCACACATTTCCAACATAAGAGTCCCACTCTGATGTTAGAAAATGTTCTTGGGGGTCATGGAGCCTGACCTTCTCCAAAGAGGAGACCTGGCTGAAGATCCCCAGAGAGTGGGCACTTTGTCTGGAGGAAGCCATGAAACCCACACTTTCAAATTTAGCAACAAAAACCAAGGCCACTCAATGGCCTTGACCCTGCACCGCCTACATGCCCTTCAAAGCAGAAATGTGTGTTGGAAGACAAGTGTTTATGTTAATTCTATTTAACCACTGGTAAGAGCAGAGTTTTATGAAAATAAAACACAAACAAGCAGCTTAAAAAAAAAAGATGATGCTGGAGGTGAGGGCGGCTGACTGTCACCTGAAAAATGGAATGGATGCCAGAGCTCCCAGGGATATTTGAATAATAGAGAGGAGCGTCCACACTTCTGCTCCCTCTGGGGTGGGGAGGAGGAGCGGGAGGGAGGAGGGAGGAGGAACAAATGGGGGGAAGCGGCAACCTGACGGCTAGTAAGGACACAGCAAGAGAGACAAGGCACACGGTTTAGTTAAAAATGAACTTGGTATGTTTAATAAAGCTTGGTATTACCAAAATCGTGGTACAAACATCAAGTCACACGCCCACACGACAGAGGTCCATTTACAAAATGCTCCTGGGGCTGGGCCCAGGCCAAAAGAGCCCTGCTCAGACCTGCAGTCTGGGTGGGGAGGGGGGGGACAGGAGAGGTGCAGGGCCTCAGGTCGGGGAGGAGTGCAGAGGAAGGAGAAAAGTGGAGACCAAAAATCAGTCCACATGAAGCTCCAAAGAGCTCGCCGGTGGCATTAATCACAATGATACCGTACAAATAAAAACAAAAAGAGGTGGATACGGCAGGCTACGCTGCCAAGAACCAGACGGCTGCCGTCAGGGGCCATTGCCGATGGCCGCAGCTGCCATCCCTGCTGTGTGCACACGCGTGCTCTCTCTCTCGCTCGCTCAGCCTCACACTCACTCTCGCTCTAAAACATGGAAGAGATTTTGTGTGTGGAGCTAGTAACCTTGGTCAAACGAGTCCTCCGAAGAGTCGCTGCAGGACAGGCGGGCCTCGGCCTCTCGAAGCAGCAAGCAGAAGGGCTGCTTCCTGCTGGCGGCCGCCTTGGGTTTCAGAGTCCGGGGGCCCGCCAGGCCCCTCTTGGTCAGCTTGGGGCCTGCAGCTGCCTTGCTGTTCTTTGCCACCATGCCACACAGGAGGGAGGAGGTCAGTTTGGAGCCAGAGGGGCCTTGGGCAGGCCACTCATCCTTCAGGAAGTCTTCGTCTTCCTCTGAGTCCGTATCTGCAGTCAAAGTAGTTTTTAACAAGATAAGTCACAGGGCGCAGGGGAGGAGGCAGTGTCTATTTCACCGTGCCCAGCGGCTGAGAACGCACTTCACGTGCTGGCCTAGCCCCAGCCTCTCCCGGGAGGCAGTACACAGTGCAGCACTGCCAGCAGATGTATGCCCGTCCAGGCCCCTTCACGGCAGGGCACCGCCAAGTCACCCAGCACAGTCACCGTGGCCTTTCCAGACTCTGGAGGATCCTGGTGGCTACTGCCACACATTCCATCCAATGCACGGACAGAGCTTTGCAGCTCTTTCTGGGAAAGTACGAGGCCCACAAGGGAAAGGGCTGCCGACAGGGGTAAGCACACACACGTCTTTCCAATTCCCTGCTCAACAACAATGCAATGACGCCTTCAGACAGGCCTCGGTGAGAATACTCACACCAAGGAAGCCGGTGAAGGAGGTCACAACAGACGCACCCCCTTGTCCTTCCCCTGTCACACTAGCCCTGGCTTCTGGAGTCTCCACCTGAGCTACAAGACTGAGCCCCAGGTTGCTTGAACCCTCCTGGGAGACCAGCAACAATTTGGGGGCAGCTCATGAGGAGGCAGAGCTCTAGTCCCTTCCTACCTCAACCCAGCATGCATCCTCTTGCTCTCTTGGATTTGGTAAAACCCGTGCCAAGCAGTAGGAACACTGACGCTCACAGCTACAGCTCTTGCAGTGCCTGCTTGTGCCCAAGGCCCAGGGAGGCACATACACCAGAGGTGGGGGGCCCCGGCTGCTCCCATCAATGTCTCTGCGCTCCACTCCAACCAAGACCCCAGTTCAGGACAGCCTAGCCATCTGAAGCAGGGCAAGCTCCTACCAAGCCCCTAGTCCTTGTCCCAGCCCTTGCTCTTCCTGTCACCTGTCCCAATGTGTCAGGAGGCCACATCTCAAGCCACAGATGACAATAATCAACTTGGCTTCCCCAAAGAGCGCCAGGCACACCACCCAATCCTACACTCCAAACTGGGCGAGTAGGAGGCACCGTGCCCTCTCCCTTTCTGCCAGGGCAGCATCTTCACGCTGACCCTGCCCACCCGGCCAAAACTACATTAAAGCAAACTAGAGAAAGAAAAGCCCGGTATGGCGGTGCACACCCGTGATCCCAGCATTTAGGAAGGCTGAGGCAGGAAAGTCACACAAGTCTGACTGGGCAACTCAGTGAGACTGTCTCAAACAAAAAAAAATTAAAAGGCTGAGGATGTAGTGCACCTAGGCTCAATCAATCCCCAGGTTGAAGGGAGAAGAGGCAAGGGCCCCTTTCACAGCTGGGTGCTTTTTACAGCCACTAGAGTTAGAAACAGGCCCACAGACTTCCCTGTTTGAATGTCAGTGCATGCCTCTCTCCTGGCCAGTGGAGTTGAAGTGAGATGGACAAGTGAGATGGAAAATTTGTGTTTATTTCTGTTTTGTTTTGTTTATAGAGACAGGGTCTCCCTACATAACTCAGGCTGGCCTCAAACTCATGGTGATCCTTCTGCTTCAGCCTCCCAAGAGCCGGGATTACAGACATGCACCACACCTGGCTGGACACCTGGAACATTTCCTCTCACTCCCAAGAACATAACATCCCTGCTGCACTGGATGGGACTGCTTGGGACACCACAAAGACCTTGGATCATAACCTCACCTGTGACCTGTACCCCGTCTCTACCCATAAGCTAAGGATGACAGTGGTCTTTCAGCAAGCAGCCAAACAGTCCTCTCTCTCAGCCCTTATTATTTCAAACTGAGCAGAAACAGAACAAAGGAAAATCCTTTTCCCCTTCAGAGCAGCAAGTGTGTCCCTGTCCCCCTCTTCTTGTTCCTGCACATGGCCAGGAACCTAAGCAGTGCTATCAGAACACACCCAGCTAGGTGAGAGGGAAACTGAAGGTACGGTGATTTTTGTGCATTATAGCCCCAAGCACATAAGACACACTGCTTGGCTCGGCACATTGGTCCTAGAGGGCCACTAGTCTAGGAAAAACAAAAACACACTTGCTAGGACATAACATCAGTTTAGTCCTGCACCAAGGTGCGGGGTTCAGCTCTGCCCACTTGAGTTCACTTAAGGCTCTCAAGAACCCTGGCAGAGGTTCTGCCTCCAAACCCTTTCTTATTTTTTCTTAAGAAAACACAGTACTGCACGCCTTTAATCCTGGTACTCCAAAGGCTGAGGCAGGCACATTTTAAGTTCAAGCCAAACCTAGGCAATTTAACAACAAAATGAAGTCCTGTATCAAAAAATTTTTAGTGGATAGGAACTAGGCGTGGTGGTGCTCACTTGTGAATCTTGGCACTAGGGAGGCTGAGGCAGGAGGATCACTGAGAGTTCGAGACCAGCCTTGGCTACAAAGCGAACTCAAGGCCAAGCTGAACTGCATAGAGGGACCCGGTCTCAAAAAGATAAATTAACTAATTAATTGATTTAACTAAATAAAGTAGATGAGAATGAAGTTTTGTGGAAAGGTCCTGGGGTTTAACCAAGGATAGAAAGAAGGAAAAGGGGGAGAAAGAGAAGAATGAAGGAATGCTAGGAAAAAGAAGGAAAAAAGAAAAAGCAGGATGGAGGAAAGAAAAAAGAAAACACACTTTATGACATTAAATGTGTCCATTTTTCCCACCTGCCCCACAAGACATACTCTCACAGCCCAGGCTACAGAACCTAGCAGCACCCAACAGACGCCCTCCACATATGCAGGGGCTGGGGTCTTCCTGAGCGAACAGACACCGACGCGAGCCTGGACCCAAGCAGTTCTCCCGGAGCCAGCACACACTCAGCTCAGTACCACCCACCACAGATAGGAGCGGTTTTCCATCCGCAACTCCCAGCAAGAGCAAGCGAGCACCACAACCAGGGCCTCTGCTCCACTTCCAGGGCTCACCAGTCACAAGTGACTACTAATGACCATCGCCGCAGGGCTCCGGGATCTGACCCCATGCCCCACTGCCCTACCCCACCCAGGCACACGCACACTCTTCCTCCACACCTGTGGCCTTGGTGGCCTCAGCAACAAAATGGGGCTACCTGGTCACGGGGCTGTCACAGATACAACGAAAATACGCCCAGGAAGCCTTTACCTCAGAGCCAAGCCTGAGAGCAATTGCGCGCTTCCAGCAGGCAAGAGTTTGTCATCTCTAATACCCTCAAAAACAGCCGCATTCCCGGCCTCTCTGGTCCAAACAGTCGCAAATTCTATCAAACTCCAGAGTTCCAAGGATGGCTTCCAGCGGGACATCAGACAGCGCTACAGCAGAGGACGGCTGACCTCGGTCCCCACCTGCCAGTCACACCCGCCCACCAATCAGAGGCACCTGCCAGCGCTGTATCTGCCAATTACAGGCACGCCAGCATCTGGTGCCGCCCACTTCCGGCCTGCAGTGCAAAGCCAAAAGGAATCTTAAGAGTAGTACCCAGAGAGCAAGAGAAGAAAGCAAGCTTAATAGAAAAGTAGTGGCCGAGAGGCAGCGAGGCATCGGCTACTTACTGTAGGAGTAGCTGCTCACTTCCGAGGCGAAAGGGGAATGGGCCGACTTGGGCTGGCCTCTGGCCTTGAACCCCACCTCCATCTTCCTGGCTTTGGCGGCCCTTTTGTGTTTACCTTCTCTAGAGGATTTCAGGGACAGGCCCAGGCCTTTGGCCAGGGCCTTCCTGTTCTTGCCCAGCAGGCTATCATAAGGAGTCAAGAACCTGCCACAGCCCCCACTAGTTTTCGATTTTCCACCAGAACTGTCTGAAAACTTGAAGGGTGACTTCAACTTGTCCTGCTTTGTGAGGGATAGGGCCTTGTCTAGCTTGCTTGCCAGCTGCTCTTGGTCGCTGGCCATCTTCTTCTTCTTAATCTTCAGCTGGGGAGGAAAGTTGGGTCACAGGTTAGGACATTTGGCAAGACCGGATAGTGGGTTTCAGTGCACTCAGCTCCTGGCAAGTCCTCCAATCCTGCCTCGTGACTGACTTGCTGGGTTCTTCTCACCTCAGTCCTTCACTCTGTAAAATGAGGACATTTTTCCCCTGGGCATCACCAAGCTGTTGTGAAGATGAACTAGATAAGACACATAAAGCATTTTTTACAGCTTGTAATCCCAGCACTTCGGAGGCTGAGACAGGAGGATCTCCACCTGGGGACTACAAAAATGAGTACAAGGCCAACACGACCCTATCTCAAAAAAAAGCTGTTACTATGGCTGCAATCACCACTGGCCCTGGCATTTCCACTCTGACTTTTCAGATCTGGTGCCTCCTAGGGAAGCACTTAAAGCAAGGAGAGATGCTGATGGTCCAGAGAAGGCAGCTGAGTGGAGAGAGGAAAAAGTAATGCAAGACTGAAAACCTGGCTGCGCGCAGTGTGGCCCACACCTGTAATCTCAGCATCTTGGGAAGCAGACACAGGAGGACTATATGTTGAAGGGAGCCTGGGCAATTTTAGTGAGACCTTGTCTCAACAAATAAAAAAAGGGCTGGGACTGTAGCTCTGTTTCAATCGCCAGTACTGTAAAAGAAAGAAAGAAATAGCCTAACCCGGAGCATGCTAAGCGGCTTATCTCAACCACCCACAGCAGCTGATGGAGACTGCCGCACGGTCTAAGCCAGCCATCTAACTAACAGGGCCAAAGCTGCCAAGAAAAGACCTCAAGTGTGTCTTGGATGCCTGAAGCAGAAAGAATAATTAGAGATTTTCACAGATTAAATTCCTGCCTGCAGGCCTAGCGTCAACCGCATTCATTTGTTGCTGTGAAATGCAGTTGCAAAGCCATCAATGCTCTGCATCTCAACACGCCATCTCTTTTCTTTAATCAGGTAGCATTTCATAAAGAGGGAAGACGTTGGGACACTGTCATTTAAACAACAACAAAAGCATCCTTCACCATGATTTGAGATTAAAAAGGAGCCCGGTGTACAAACTGGCCATCTTTCTAGTCATGGACCCATGTCCCTCTGTCCTCCCCCTCTGGTGGCTATCCCCTTACCACAGGGCCTCGTGGGGAGGAAGGACAAGGTACATTAGCATTTAGAAATGAGGCCCTTAAGTGGATGACTTCGAGGCTTTGCAGAAAGAAGAAAAATTAAGGAGTTGGCTCTTCACCCCATTACCCCAGGAGAATTCACAGAGGAAATTACAAGGGCATCAGGCCCTTGTTTTCTAGAACTTCTCGAGGATGGAGCTACTCGTTAAACAATTACATTGTTAAACAACAGAGTAATTGCATTATTTGGCTAAGAACTTGCAGTCTTCCCTACTTGGTTTCGGCAAAGGGTGAAGGAGCACACAAATGGATTTAGTTCTGGTTCTGCCTCTGGGTCTGTGTTATTTTGCTAAGTCCCTGATCTCCTCTGGCCCAGAGGGAAAAATAACCATTCCTTACAGCCACAGGGACGCACAGATCTCCAAAGGGAACCTGTGCGTGTGCGCTCTCAAGCGTGACCCCTGATCCAACCCCAGGATGACAACACAACTGGAAGACGGGGGGCTACTGACCTGACTCATGAAGTCCGAAGAGGCCTCCTGCTCATCCCAGCTCTGGTTCCTGCCCCTGGCTTTCCCCATTCCAATGAGAGCCTCGTGCTCTTCCTCAGGCCCTTTGTGTCTCTTCCTTATCCCGGCTCCCAGCTCATAGTCATCTGATGTCAGCAAGGACTTGCCGTTCAGCCTGAAAACCAAACACACACTGGTCAGCGTGCTGGCCAGGCCTCGCTCCAAGGCTCGGGTCCACCTTGAGGCCCTGAAGGCTGGGCTCTGGAGGCTGCAGCAGCTTTGGATGCTATAGCACCAATCTGGGGAGATAGATCTTGTAAAACTATAGTTCTAGAAGGGTGGGCTATTTGTAAATGAGGCAGAATGAGAACATAATGTGAACAAAGAAACAAAACTTCAAGTTGGCATCCTCTGCTGGTCCCTCTCGTCTCTTTTCACACTCCCCTCACCCCACCCCTGCTCTCTGTCTCATTTTTAAACAGTAAACTATGTCTTTACCAAACATGTCAAAAACAAGGATCAGGAACACCAAGGAAATCCACCAGGGTGGGAGGGGAATGAGGATCAGGAACTTAGATGACGAAACCATTAGCTGGCCTCCCATTTCCGTATGAGTCCAGGTAGCTGGGACACGGACAAAAGCTTTTTCTCCCTCACTTTAAGATGAAGCTTCACAGCTCGCCTTGGCTTGGCGCTTACACTGTGCCTTGCACCGAAGTGCCTTCTATTTTAGCCATAGACAACTGTTCTGCACAGGTTTTTTTTCACGAAAATGAGAAAACTGAGGCCTGAAAAAATCTAGCGCCTGTGTGAGGTCACAGGAGGGGTGGACCCTGTTAAAACTCAGCAGGAAGTTCAAGCCCCAGCCCACACTCCAGCGGAGTCACAGCTGCAAGCTATCTCCTCCCAGAGACTCTGCCCTGCCCAGCTGTGGCCGAATGCTCGGCATTTCTTCCTCCTGCCATCCTCTCCACAGGCAGGAGCATCCAGGGAGGTTAAGTGAGATACCCTGGGGCTGTGCGCAGCTTTCTCCCGAGAAGCCCTACAGTTGTCCTGCTGCCTCTTAGATACCCCTGGAAGGCCACAGGGCCTCTCTCCTTCCGCTTCCATATCCTTCACTGCCATGGCCTGGGCTGCAAGACGAAGACATTGTGGCTCCCTTCTATTCAGCTTGTTGCTGGATACTCCATGATGCTAGGGAAGACAAAGCCTGGCCTTGGCTGGGAAGCACTCTTTCCAGCCAGCTACAAGATCTCCCCCATCGGTGCCACGCTAATCTGCTACCACTGTCACTGAGGACCTTATTCCCAGAGCACACAGAGGCAGTGGCCCTGGTCTCAGGCAGGAAGAGCCAGCAGTTCAGACCAGAAGATGGGGAAATGTCCAGTACGGAAGGAACCAAAGGCAGTCATGGCAAGGCTGGTGGCTCTGCGGCAAGGTGGTGTGTGGAGAGGGCAGGAGTTGGGCTCTGGCCATGAAAACAGCAGACTGGCAGGAAGGTGGGGCCAGGCACTTGGGTCAGGCCACAGCACGGCCTCTCACTAGGTCAGTCGTCCCAGCCTTGCTTGCCCTGCACGCCCAGGCAGCGCACTGGGCTGTCTAGGAGCTGCTGTTCCAGGGGATTAAGAGCCCAGGGGACTCAAGGTCCCCGGGCGCAGGCACCACACTGGGCCCTGCACCTCCCCTCCAAGCTAGGTGTCAGCCCCCGACCCACCAAGGGGCCAGCCTTACTTTCCGCTACTGCTGAGGCTCTTCCCTCTCTTGCAGGGGGGCGACAGGGTGCTCGGGGCGTGGGTCCGTTTCCGTGGCCTGCCAGGGCCTCTGCGTGCCAAGCTTCTATGGGGATCCTCGTGCCTGTCCCTTAAAGAGAACCACAGGCTGGGCTGTGAACTTGGGGGTAGGCCAGGCGCAGAGAAGGGCATACGCTGCGCACACGTCACCAGGGTCCACGCACGTTTGGCAGCTGCCACAGCCTACCTACCAAGCCCAGCACCAGCCTGGCACGGCCCGGGCATCCACCTGCCACTGCCTGGCCACCTGGCAGGCCAGCCAGCCACGGGGTATGGGCTGGGCACTAACCCAGAGTCCCGGCGACGCTGCAGCTTCACAAGCTCGCGCTGCTTCTCCTTGTACTGGCGCTGCACCTCCGCCAGCCGCATCCGGAAGTCCAACTCCAGCGCATCCATGTCTTCCAAGGAAGACTTCATGGCAAACATCTGGAGGGGCGAGGAAGGAGGCAGGGAGAGAGGTGAGGGTGGCAACACCACGACTGTGCGGCTCCTGGTCAGGTGACCACGCACAAAGGCCCCAGCTCAAATCCTGTAGTTGTCACTTACTACCTGTGGCCTGGGCCCCAACTCCGTGCTAGAGACTACAGCAGGACAATGCCCGCATTCAGTCAACATGCTGTGGGTAAAGCACAGCACCTCCTGTCCTTTCACAAGGGTTCAGAGAGTAGGCAGCATGTACCAAGGCAAAACAGGCAGCAAAGGACAGAGCCAGGTAGGTACTTCTTCCCAGTCTACCCAGCTGCCATGTGGGTGATGTACCCAACAAAGTATTAGATGGAAAACTAAAGCAAACTGGAGTGGGGCCTGGTGGCACAGACCTGTCATCCCAGCACTCTAGGAGGCTGAGGCAGAAGGATCCCAAGTTTGAGCTCAGCCTAAGCAACTTAAAAGAGACCTGGTTTCAAAATACCAAATCAGTGGAGGAAAGCAGGTGCAGCAAAGGCCCCTCTGGCTCCAAAGCCCACTATGCCCAAGGAGGACAGCACCTCCATGCAACTGATGTCTTGCCTCTAACCCTAGGCCACAGACAGAGGAAGGCCAATGCTGCTCACCCGCTCCTCTTTCTTCTGCATCCAGCTGTACTTCTTGTTGGGGTCCAGCTCCCGGGGCAGCCGCAGGTTCTTGAGTGGGTCCACAAAGGAGCTGTCCAGCACTTCCTTCAGCATGTGGCTGCTGGCCGCCAGCAGGCTCTCCATCGAGGGCCGCACAGCCAGACCAGGGTCTGTACCTGCACGTAGGAAGAGGGTGAGCCACATGGCCAGCACCTCAGCCAAACCCCGCAGACACCCCAAGCAGAGAGGAGAATGGAGGCCCTGAGTCGACACAGGTCCCGGGCTTCACAGCACCTTGGACAGCCCAGACCAAGGAGGACACAGCACTGAGAGGATCTGACAGACAAGACGCAACTTGCAGCTCCATCCCAGCCCACAGTGTGTGCGGGAGCACAAAGCACTCAGCACAGTCACCGGAGACCAATAGGTCCTCTCTAGGAGCGGGGCACTCTCTTCAGGGAACACATATAGCTCCCATCAGAAAAAAAGAAGCCAGCATGATGGTGCATGCATGTCATCACTGCACTCCAAGAGGCTGAGGCAGGAGGACCACAGGTACTGCCCAGCTTAGTTGAATCACATAGTTGAGACCGGGTCTCAAAAATTTGAAAAAGGAGGAGAATGTAGCTCAGTGCAAATGCCCTGGGTTTAACCTTAGTGCTGGAAAACAAAAAAGAAAGGAGGAAGAGAAAGAAGAGAAGGAGGAGGAAGAGAAGGAGGAGGAGGAGGAGGAAGAAGAGGAAGGAGGAAGAGGAAGAGGAGCCAGGGATTAAAAAATAATACAGGGCCAGTGAGATAGCTCAGCAGGCTAAACACCTGCTTAGGCAAGCACAGAAACCAGGGTTCAATCCCATGTACCGAGGGGCCAGGGAGATGGCTCAGTGGAATAAGTGCTTCCCTGGCAAGCATAAGGGCCTGAGTTCAATCACTGGTTCTACAAAAAATAAATAAATAAATAAATAAATAAATAAATAAAATAAAATAAAATACTATTTATAGTTTGACCAGCCTGAGCTACAGAGTGAGCTTAAGGCTAGCCTGAACTGCATAGTGAGACCCTGTCTCAAAAAGACAAAAAATAAAAAATAAAAATAAAAATAAACTTTAAGCCGGGTGTGGAGGCGCATGCCTGTAATCCCAGCACTTGGGAGGCTGAGGCAGGAGGATTGTTGTGAGTTCAAGACCAGCCTGAGCTACAAAGTGAGCTTAAGGCCAACCTGAACTGCATAGTGAGACCCTGTCTCAAAAAGACAAAAAAAAAAAAAAATAAATAAAAATAAATCTTTCTTTTTTCTTGAGACAGCATCTCGCTACACAGTTCAGGCCAGACCTTGAACTCAGTATATTGCCCAGGTTGGTCTCAAACTTGTGGCAATCCTCCTGCCTGGGATTACAAGCACACACCACCACCACACCCAGCAAAATCACCATTTGTGAAAGTCACAAAAACACTACTGCCAGGCTCTGTGGTATAGGCTGTAATCCCAGCACCTCGGAGGCGGAGGCAACAGGACCACCACGCATTCTTCAAGGCCAGCCTGGACAACACACTGAGGTCAAGGCCAGCCTGAACTGTACAGCAAGTCCCTGTCTGCAGAAAAATGAAATGGAATGGTAGAATATCAGTAGTTTTATTTAGAAAACTTTAATGCCAGTGTAGAATTTCCTTGTGCTGAGTTTTGGTTTTATTTCTGTTTTTTTGGTTTTGTTTTTGAGCAAAATATATTTATTGAGAGAAAGAAAACTCCTGTCCAAGAGAGGGACAGAAGGGGGACCCCAGAGAGTAGCCCCACATGGTTTTGTTTTGTTTTGTTTTTTGGTGGAACCAGGGATTGAACTCAGGCCCTTGTACTTGCCAGGGAAGTGCTTATTCCACTGAGCCAGCTCCCCAGCACCGCCCCATGAGTTTTATTAGTGTAAATATCACCACTCATCATTTAGATTGTTTCTGTTTTTTGTTTTCCTAGTACCAGGGATTGAACCCTGAGGATTTGCACTGAACTACATGCCCAGCCCTTTCTTATTTTTGAGACGGAGTCTCACCAACTGCCAGGATTGTAGGCATGCATATCAGGCTGATTTCTTTTTCCCTCAGTAGAAGGAGAAGCACAGCCAGTGACAGCAAAGCCCAGGTGATCCCCAGGTTGAAAGGTGGTCATTTCCCTGCAAAAGCATGCACCACTACCCACAGAAGTCTTTTGCAAGCCGAACCAGCAGCAGGACAAGGAAGCTAGGTTCCACCTCCAAGTTAAAATTAGCTTTAAGGGCCAACGAGATAGCTCCGCAGACTAAGGACCTGCCTAGATAAGCTCAGGGACCAGGTTTCGATCCTGGGCACTACATGGCATGCGGGCCCTGCCCCAGTCACACCGAGCAGGTCACCAAGTCCAGGTGTGGTGGCACACACTATGATCCCAGTGCTGGGGAGGCTGGAAACAGGAGGATCAGTACAAGTCTGAGCTGTGCAGTGAGACCCTATATCAAATAATCAATCCATCACGCTTTATTAAAATGTTCAAATTAACACTCTTCTCTGATCTAAGATCTGATCCATGGTCATGAACGTTACGGATGGGCTTAACCCCATTCTCTGTCACTGGTGTAAAGTGTAGAAGGTGGACGCTCAGCAGGACAGCATGGAGGGCCACGCTTTGCCCTGGGCTCGGTGCACAACTGGGGCCAGGCCTTCTCTGCATGGCTGTGGCTGCAGGCAGCCAGCGGTACCCACCCTTTTCCCGCTAGATGTCAGCAGTACACCCTTGAAGCTGTGACAGACAAAATGTTACCACCACTTCCCACTAGGGGGCAGAATCACACAAGCTGACTATCTCTGGTTTTGCTTTCATTCAAGGCATGATCAAAATATATAGTGAAAATAATTTTTGAAAATACATTATTGAGGGACCGGGGATACAGCTCAGTGACACACCACCTACCTGGCAGGTGCAAGGTCCTGAGTTCTATTCCTAGTACCAAATATGTTATTTAAGTGAATGCCTAAATTTTAAAGTCTTATCACAGCAAAAGACCTCTACATGGGCACCAGCATCCCTTAAAATCCTCCCCCTTATCCCACTGTTCCCGCCACTTTCTGAAACAGTTCTGGAAATCTCATGTCTTCACGAGATTTGATCAAAATACTGTGAAGGCTGCTGCTGAGTGCCGTCCACAGGAAAGGCAGCATCCTAAAATCATGACCTGCCTTACTCGCTGGACTTCTGGCTTTTCCCCAAAGTCTGAGTGACCGTAAAAGGGAAATGTTTTGAATCAACTCAGGACACTGACATACCCACAAGAGTGCAAAAAAGACACCAAGAAGAGAGGAATTCCAGAACTGCTTCAGAAAGTGGCAAGGAGCTGGGCTTGGTGGTGCACGCTAGTAGTCCTAGTAATCCAGGAGGCTGAGACAGGAAGATCATTGAGTTCAAAGTCTGACTGGATTAATTATGTGAGTTCAAGGTCAGCCTGAACTATATAGTGAGACCCTGTCTCAATCAATCAATCAAACTACAAGGCAGCAGACTCCACCCACTCCTGTGAGCTGCTGTCAGACTGAAGCAGGTGGCCCAGCCTGAGGTGACACTTCTGCTCCACCTCACTTCCCTCATGGTCCTGGGTAAAGCAGGGGTCAGCTGCTCTACCTTATAGAAGACCAAAACACAACTTTGTCATCTCTTTCTCCCTCCAACAAGCCAGTTGTGCTGAGGCCTTCTAATGACATCCAAGAGGCACCCAAGTGACCTCTGGGCCAGCCATTAAGGGCTCAGTTGTATCCCCAAAACATAATGTTGGGTTCTTGCACCTCAAGAATGTGAACAGACCCAGTGACCAAGCTAAAGGTGGCACTTATGATGGGCCTGAATCCAACATGGCTGGAGCCCTTATATGGAGGGAAACTTGGAGACCAGACACAGACACAGGAAAGACACAGGGCAAGGATGGCCACCCACAAGCCCATGAGACTGGCCCTGTGGCCTTCAGAAGCCAGTCCTGCCGACACCTGATCTCAGATATCCCAACCACCCAGGAGGCTGAGGCAGAAGAACCAAAAGTTCTAGGCCAGCCCTGGCAGTGTTTTATTTTGGTGTTTGTTTTTTTCTGTTTTGATTTTTGTATTTGTATTGGGAATCAAACTCAGGTCCTTATACTTGCCAAGCAGGTGCTTGTACCACTGAGCTATAATCCACAACATGAGCAATTTAATGATACCCTGGCTCAAAAAAAAAAAAAAAAGACTGGGATGTAGTTCAGTGCAAAGGCCCTAGCACGGAAACCCAACCAAATGAAACACTTCTGGCCTCCAAAACCACAAGACATGAAATTTCTCTTATCCAAGCCACCCCATCTCCAATGAGATGTTGTTTTGTTTTGTTTTGTTTCGGTACTGGGGATTGAACTCAGTACCTTATGCTTGCCAGGCAAGCGCTTATTCTACTGAGTTATCTCCCTGGCCCCCCAGTGAGGCAGTCCGAGAGGCCCTCAGGACACTGACTCCAGCCAGACCAGGCTGCGGACACTAGGCAGAGGGCAGAGCTGGGCAACAGCCACAAACCACCTCCCCACCCCACTGGATCATCCTGTCTTAGCCCCCCTTAGTGCGGAGATTACCAGGCATGCACCACCACACCTGGTCCAGGCTGTGGGCACAGCACGCAAGGACCGAACTCGGGACCTTGCGCTTGCCAGGCAGGCACTTACGCCACCGAGCTATCTCCTCAAACTTCTGTTTTTGTTTTGGGTAATACTGGGGATTAAGCCCAGGACTTTCCTACCAAGACATATCTACAGCCCTTTTTGTGTTTTTTATTTTGAGACACAGTCTTGCTAAATCATTAAATTACCCAAACTGGCCTCAAACTTGACATCCTCCTGCCTCAGCCTCCAAGAGTACAGAGATTACGGGCTGTGTGCCACCACGCCTAGCTCCAGTGACTGTTTTAATGACAGAAAAATCACAGTGCAGTTCAGAACAACCACAAAGGCTGGGTTTCCTTGGGGGAGAGGAGGGGGACTATGTCATATAGCCCATAGGACACCACCCCAGTTCTTGGAAGCCATCTGACCATGGGGATCAAAAAGGCCTTAAAAAGGCAACCTTGGGATCCAACAGTATAACCACTGAGAACACAAGGAGAATCAGAGCAGGGACTATCCTTTTTTTTTTTGGGCAGAACCAGGGATTGAACTCAGGCCCTTGCGCTTGCCAGGGAAGCACTTATTCCACTGAGCTAGCTCCCCAGCCCCTCAGAGGAGGGAGATGTTTCTCCACCAGGATAACCATCATGCTTCTGCAACAGCAAAGTAAGAATAATAAGGCAAATGAGAGGCCTGACGGACTGGGCCACCGAATGCCAGGGCCACTGCCAGGGTCATAACCAAGCAGTCTTTTTTTTTTTTTTTCCTTTGTTTATTTGTTTGAGACAGAATCTCACTATGTAATTCAGACTGCCTCTGAACTCATTATGCAGCACAGGCTGGCCTCAAACTTTCAGTAATCCTCCTGCCTCAACTTCGTGAGTGCTGGGATTACAGGTGTGTACCACCTAGTCCAGGTAACCAGGCAATCTCGAAATACGATGTTTCTTAAACAAAGTGCACACTCCAGGAGGCTGAAGCAGGAAGATCACAACCACACTGCCTGGGCAATCTAGCAACACAGCAAGACTCTGTTTCAAAATTAGAAAAAATTTAAAAGGGCTGGGATGTAGCTTGCCCTGGGTTTAATCCCTAATAAAAAAATAAAAAAAGTTCTAAAAACCATAGCTTTGGGCTGGAGAGATAGCTCAGCAATCTAAGTGCCCGCCTGGCAAGAGCAAGGACCTGGGTTCAATCTCTGGTACTGCACATGTCATGCTGGCCCTGGGTGCCAAACTGGTCCCCAGAACTGGCCACCAAAACTGAACGTGATGGCACATGTCTGTGATCCCAGCACTGGGGAGACTGAGACGAGGATCACTACAAGTCTGAGCTGCTTAACAAGGCCCTGTACCAAATAAATAAATAAATATTTAAAAAAAAAATTAAATAATAAAAAAAAAAAGACTGCAGATGTAGCTCAGCCGGAGGACCCTGAGTTCAAGCCCAATACCAGGGGGTGGGGGTGGGGTGACAGTGCAGTCCCAGCTATTTGGAAGGCTGAAGTGGGAGGATCCCTGGTGGAGTTCAAGGCCAGTCCGGAGAACACAGCAAGTCCTGGCTCCAAAACAGCGGGTTGTGGAGTGGATAGTTCACTGGCAGAAATCCCCAGCACCACTACCCCTGAGAGTGAGTCTTGGGGTGGTTTTGCCAGAGCTCCTGGGAAAGGGGTGGCCTCTTTCTTAGGGCTGCTGAACAAGCCTGGGAGGAGCTAGTGGAGCACCCGCCCCCCAGGACAGTGAGCTGGCCTCAAGCCGGGTGGAAAAGAAAATGCAACCAACAGCGAAGAGGAGGAAGGACAGACTGAAAAGCGGTGCAGAGGCACAGAAAGTTGCCGACGATTCTGGGCCCGGGATCCTGTAGTGCTGAGGCTGACCCACAGCTGCTCAACTTGGGCTCCCTAAGCCAACAAATTCCCTCCTCCCTCCTACAAAGCCAGTTTCAGCAAGAATTTCTGTTCCTTACACCTAAAGAATCTTGCTAACACAAACATACCTTTGAGGGAAGGAAGAAGAACTTTCACTACCAGAAAAACCAAGACTGCCTGTACAACAATATGAACGCACTTAACACTACTTAACCAAGTACTTTTAAAACTGCCAAGCTGGTACATTTTGCTTTATTGAATTTTTTTTTTCTTTTTTAGCAGTACCGGGGATTGAATTCAGGATCTTTGCTTGCCAGGCAGGTGCTTATCCTACTGAGCTATCTCCCCGGCCCCATTTTGCTGTATTTTATCACAATTGTTGCCTTTTTTTTTTTCTGATGGAACCAGGGATTGAACTCAGGCCCTTGCACTATTCTACTGAGCCATCTCCCTGACCCTATCACAACTGTTAAAAAATTAGGGCCAGGGATACAGCTCAGCAGCACAGGACTTGCCAGACAAGTGCTAGGTTCTACGTTTGATTCCCAGTACTGAAAAAGAAAAAAAAAAAAAATTAGTACAAATAAGCTCTACTCTGGAACTCTTCAAAGTTAGAAAAACAGATTTTATTTTATTTTTTTTTTTTTTGTCTTTTTGAGACAGGGTCTCACTATGCAGTTCAGGCTGGCCTTAAGCTCACTTTGTAGCTCAGGCTGGTCTCGAACTCACGACAATCCTCCTGCCTCAGCCTCCCTAGTGCTGGGATTACAGGCATGCGCCAGATTTTAAATTTTTTTAGCTTTTTGCTACAGCCTTACTATGTAATACAGATGGACTTTGAACCCATGATGCAGCCCAGGCTGGCCTTAAACTCACAGCAATCCTCCTGTCTCATCCTCCCATGTATTGGAATTATAGATATACAGCACCATTGCTCAGCTTAAACTTAAAAAAAAAAAAAATCACAGCCCCAAGCACCAAGAGCAGCACTCACCTCCCACCTCCTGGCTCCTCCTCTCGAGCTCCAGCTCTGCGATCTCGCTCAGCAGGGTGATGCCTTGCAGGAAGCCATGCTCCAGGACCAGACTCGGGCTGGTGTCCAGCCTCTCCACAGCCTGGGTGTCTGGGGAGAGCAGCGGTCTGGCCTGAGGCATCTCTGCCGCAGCTGCCAGGGCATTCATGCCAGCCAGCGGGTCCTCCAGGCTAGGCAGAAGTGGGTCTGAGGTTGCCTCATCCAGGTAGCAGGCACTGGCAGGTACAGGCACGGCCTCCTCGGCCTCTAGGCTGGGGCACTGTCCCTCCCTCGTGGGCAGGTCACAGTCCGGCAATTCAAGGCTGGGCTGGGGTTCACTCAGAGCCGGCTGTGCCAGGCCTTCCTCAGGCCCAGCCTCGGCCACAGGGGTCTCCATGGGCACATCAAGGGGTACCTCCACTGGCTCCTCCTTAGTCTCTACCAGGGGCTCAGGTGACAGCTGCCCCCCCAGCTCCAGGACAGCTGCATGGGACTCTCTCCGCGGCAACTCTGCCTGAGCCTCGGCCCCTTCTGCAAAATCTGAGTCTTCAGAGGGCTCTGGGCAGCCCTGCCCCACGGTGCCCAGCACCTGAGCCTCTCGCAGGCCACCTCCGCAGCTGTCCACAGGGCTTGCAGCCACCATGACTTCAGGGACAGGCAGGGCCAGTGGTGACTCCAGCGGTGGCAACTCTGCAGGGGCCTCATCCACATCTTCCACCTCAGCCTTCACCTCCCGGTCGGCCAGTGGCTCTTCTTCCGGGGCCTCTTGTAGCGGCTCAGGGATCTTAGAGGGTGACAGGCAAATGGGTTTATCTTCAGGGGAGAGGTCCAGGCGCTCAGGGCCATTGGCGGAAAGTGGCACATCAGGGGCTAGGCCATCGGCGTCAGCAGCTGCTGTGGGCTGCAGCAGGAACGGGTAAGGCCTCCCGTAGTGCGGTGGAAGTGCTTGGAACGGGTATCTCGGGGAGATGTCTGTCAAGAACACCAGGGATCAGCGAGGGGGCGCCCAGGGGGCCAACAGCCCCTGAGTCCCCACCGGTCCACCTCCCAGGATAGATAGCCAGACCCCAGCCACACTCTGCCTGAAGGGCCGCAGAGCTGGGAGCATTCCCAGATGATCTAAGAAATGCCAAGACCCATCCATATACCTGGCCTCAGAGTCATCAATGAGCCACCACCTGGTCCCTAATGGTTATGGGGTATGGTCACCCACTGTCATCTCTCCACCCTTTCTCCCTGGGCACCCAGCATAAAACTGGGCAGAAGTGAGTGTCACAAAGACCTGAACCTCATCCCCCAGCCAGCGTGTCTTGGACTCTCCTGAGCAGGAGAATCTAGCACCCCACTCCAATGACACAGACATTTAAAACATCAAGGTGACATAGTTCTGTTCCACCAGCAGCTCAGCCTGAGAACAGGATGTGCGTAGTGACTGCCATGGTTCCAGGCCCAGCCCAGAGTGGCTAGGTCATGAATGCTCAGAAGAAACCCAATAAAGAGGAAGAGAATTCAGAGCAGCCCAGCAATCATAATAAATCACCCCAGAGGCAGGCAACCAACTCCTTGAGCTCACACAGCACCAAGACTAAAATCTGAATTAGAACCCAAGTCCCTGTGAGTCAGAGACCATGGTCGTTTACTAGCTTCTGGAAAGGGGCACATGCTTAGCTCCAACAGACACATGGGGCCAGCAGAACTGCTGCCCAGGAATGGGCACCTCTGTGCCACTACTGCTGAAGGTGAAGAGTTCTGAGGTCTTGTTCCATCTAACACTCAGGACCCCTCCTCCTGGAGCACGGGCTAATATTCTGCCTACGTCCATGGCACAACGACTGCCTACTACCTATGTGCACGCAAATGCATTCTAGTCAGACAGAAGGCCTGGCACACAGCAGGTGCTCAACAAGGATTCAAAATGAATACCATTTGGCTGGGTGGAATATACTTAGAATCTCAGCCTTTTCGAAGGCTGAGACAGGACGATGAGTTTGAGCCCAATCTGGACAATGTAGTGAATCAGTGAGATACTATCTCAAAATAAAAAGAGCCAGAGATGCAGCTTAGGGCAAAGGCCCCACATTTAATCCCCAGTAATGAGGGAGAAGAAAAAAAAGAAAAAAAATCACATTAGGTATGGTGGTACACTCCTGTAATTCATTTAGCACTGAAGCTGAAACAGGAGACTCACCAGGGGTTTGAGGCTAGCCTAGGTTACATAGGTAAGTTCAAGGCCAGCCTTCGCTATGTAGTGAGACCTTACCTCAAAAAAGAAAAAAGGAAAGAAAATCATACTGACAGGGTCCGTGTCCCCAGCCACAGCCGGCTCAGGTGGCCTTCAGTCCTACCTGAGAACAGGGCCTGGAAGGGGCTGGGGGCTTCTTTCTCCAGCTCCAAGTCCTTCTTCTCCACCACATTCTCGGGGGCCTCCTCCTTCCGGGTGAGGCCCGGAGTGGGTGGTGGTGAGGCCGGAGGTGGGCTGCTGGGGAGGGAGCTGGGCGTAGCAGGATAGGCATAGGCAGGTGGCTTGGCCACATCCTCCAGCTTCTGGATGACCTTGGCCTTTAGGGCAGCCACGGGGGAAGCACGGGGGGACGGCGGTGGGCTCACAGCCTTGCCATAGGCACCTGCAGGGCCAGCAGCCAGCCCAGGGGGCTTGCGAGGCAGCAGCGCCGGGCCCGTGGCGGCCAGGCCAGCCTTGCCCGAAGCTTCCAAGCTCCGCTTGCTCACTTTCTCTTCCATCTCAGCCCGCTGCTCCTGGGCCTTCAGCCGCTCCTGCTGCAAAAGGGGCAGTAGGCAGGGTGAGTGTGGCCAGCCCTGGGGTCCCCCCGCCTGGGGGAGCCTCAGAGGCCAGGCCTGAGGCCACCCTAGCCTGAGACAGACATTCTATCACAGTGCTCGCATAATAAGCACAGGATTCCATAGAATCCCAGCCCCTTCCCCAGGGCAAGTGGGGACCTCCACCTGGACCCATGTGGGACCCTCAAGGTGAAGCAGGGCGCTCCTAAAGACAGCCAGCACCTATATGGCACTAGGACAGCTGCCCCCGAAGAGCACTCACTGCACTGTCACCTGTGGTTGTCCATGTACCTCCCAGGACAGAGGAGCCATGCTTGGGGCCAATGACAAATAAGTGGAGACAAGGGGGCAGCTGGGCAATGAGCAGAACTCGTGCGGCCGGCAGTCAGCACACGGGTCCACCAAGATCAGCCACTCTACCATCACCAAGCCGACATCAGCAACACGGGGACTGGCAGTGACCAGATCTCTACTCACTCAGTCACTTGCCTGGGCAGCTACAGACAGAGCTGCAGAGCTAAGCTCACACCCAGGGCCTCCTGGGCCACAAAGCTGTCTTCTCCATCCAGCAGGGTCACGGCCCAGGGGAAAGGGTACAAGAAGCCAAGCACAGCTTTCCTAGAATGCCTCAAGGAGATGTGAGGACTGCAGATCCCAGGGAGCCCAACACAAAGGGGACGCCATGGGCCCTGTCCCATGGGATCAAGAGAGACCTAGATTCACCAAGAATGGAGCTCAGGGCCAGGGGCTGCCAGCAGCTGGGCCTTCTGAGCCTGCTGAGTAGCCAGCCAGAGAAGAGCCCAGACCTTCCTCCCTCCCCAACTCGTAGGCCACAAGTTTTGGTTTCCCCCCAGGCTCCCAGGGCCTGGTACTCTCAGGGTCATCAGGAAGCAGCTCGCTCTGCTGGAGGGCCATCCCTTTCCCTCTCTGTTCAGAGGCTGCCTCCTGCAGGAAGCCCTCCTGGACTGAACCTCTGGGTCCTCTGCCCCCATCCCACCTGCATCCCTTCTTCTCAGCCAACTCACCACTAGCTGGGCACTGCGCTGCAGCTCCAGAGCCTGGGCAGCCTGCTGCTGCAGGTACAAGATCTCCTGCTGCCGTAGGAAGTGCTGCTGCGAGAAGAGCTGTAGGTGCTGCGCATGGTGCAGAGGGCTGCGGCCCGGTGGGTACAGCGCTGGCCAGAGGGGTGGCACGGCAGCCCGCTCCATCAGCTCGGCTGCCAGGACGAAGCAGGGCATCACCCTCAGTCCACACCTTCCCAGCCCCCAAGCCCCAAGTGTCCCAAGGGCACCACCATGAGGGACCCCGAAGGGCTGGGACACCTAAGCCCCAAAGCTGCCAGGCCAGGCTCTCCTTTATGGGGCTTCTACATACAAGTTCTCAGAAACAAGGAGCCCCAAAACGTGATCCTATGGATGCCACCAAGGTCAGGACTTTTTTTGTCTTTTTGAGACAGGGTCTCACTATGCAGTTCAGGCTGGCCTTAAGCTCACTTTGTAGCTCAGGCTGGTCTCGAACTCACAACAATCCTCCTGCCTCAGCCTCCCAGGTGCTGGGATTACAGGCATGCGCCACCACGCCCGGCCTTAAGGTCAGGACTTTTCTCTGAGCCCCTTCATCCCCACTATGTTCTGCAGGGCCAGACACTGTGTCGCTTACCGAAATGAGGCAGGTGATCGCTGGGGATGACCACCAGCTGGCCTGACTGGGGGTCCCTGACAAACTGGTAGGCCGATGGCAGGGAGGCCCCCAGGCCAGGAGGGAAGGCAGGTGCCATGCCCTGATGCAGTGAGGGGGGACCCAAACCTAGGAGGAGGAACCACAGTGCACACATGAGGGGGGCCCCAAACCCAGGAGGAGGAACCCAGTGCCGTGCTGGGAGGCCCCTGAGGACATGCCGTGGGCAGCCCCAGTTCACCCATCTCCAAAATTCAGGGCAGCCCCCAGCTGGCCAGCTCCCCAGACCCTGAGCCTCCAGGAAGGAGCCATGAGCACAGGGTCCCATGGCCCACTGCAAACAGCCCCATTAGGATGGTCTTGCTGGGAGAAGACAGGAAGCCAGGCCCCAGCAGAAGGAGGACAGGCAGCTCTGAGCCCCTGCTATCCCCCCAAAAAACAGTAAGAGGACTCTCGGGTCCCGGCTCACCATAGGGATGGCTGGCGAGCCACATGGACGTGCTGCCTGAGCGGGGCAGCCAAGGGTGCGTGGCGAGGTGAGCCGCAGGGTCTGCAGACCAGCGCCCTGAGCCCGCCAATGCCGGGCCCCCGGTCACCATGAGGTTAGGGTTCAGTCCATTAGGAGCACAGCTGGTAGGGTGCAGGCGGGCCAGGTCAGCCAGCTCCTTACTTTCTCTGGAAGGAAAAACAGAGGCTTCAGGGATAGCCCAGGCTGCCCAGAGGCAGGAGGAAAAGATGTGCCGGGGCCAGGATGTCCACAGTGAAGAGGCCAAGCCCACCTGGGGACCCCTTACTCCCAGGACCCCGGGCCCCAAGCACTCACCGGAGCAGCTTCTCCTGGTCCCGGTCCAGCCGTCCCCCAAGCAGTCGCTGCTCCCGGTGCCGGGCCCGGTCCTCTGCACAGTCCTCGTCTGCCCGGCCATGCCCTGGAGGCCCAGGCAGCAGTGAGTCCCCATAAGCTGAGCCATAGGGTCGCCCTGCCCACAGACTTGCAACCCCTCCCCCATGGCCCTTCTGCACCCTCAGGACCCGACTCCCCAGGGCTGTCTATGCCCACTGCACAGCTCCTTGACCCTACAATGCTATTCTCTATGGCTCAGCTCCTCCAAACCCTACTCAGGGGTCCTCTGTGCCAGGAAAACTTTTCTGTACCCCGAAGTCTGCTAGTCACACACGATTAACTGTGACCAGAATGAGGCCACCAGCTGAGACCATAAAAAGCATAAAAATCCTATTGTGTAATAGTAGGACCTGTCAGCCTGCCTTGGCCAAGGGTCAGCACCCCAGGACACAACCATCAAGTGCCCCTTCTCATCTCTCTGTAACCTCACAACCAGGAGCTTCTGAAGGGCTGAACCTAGGAGACACTCAGGGTACCAGGCACAGGGGCTGGGACCCACCACCCCAAGAGCAGAGCAGAGAAGCCAGAGCAAGGGCACAACCATTTGACACACGCACCCTCGCGGCCAGGGGACTAAACATCAGGACAGCTAGCAGCCTGGCACAGGACTGGTCCATTGCTGGAATAGCTGGACGTGGCCAGAGGAGCTACCTGACAGGAGCCTCAGGGGCCACCCAGAGCTCTGGCAGTGGACCCAGGACACTCAGGATTGAACACAAGGCTTCTACACTGAGCTAGACTCTAGATCTTTTCATGTTAATTATTTTGAGACAGGGTCTCCTCCAAGTTACTCTGTTGCCCAGGCTGGGCTTAAACCTGTAATCATCTTGCCCCAGCCTCCCTGAGTGCCTGGCTCTGCCACTTGCATGTGACTAGTGAGCAAGTATCTGGGGAGACTGGGATGGTGGAGAGCCACTGTGTCCCATCAGGAGGCATATTCATGACAATGTGCATCCACAGGCTGCTGTGAGCAGTGGCTGGTGCAAGGTCATATGACCAGGCGACAGAGGAGTGAGCACAGACAGTAAGTAGCAGGGGAAACGCCACTGGGCTCCGTATCAGCCCAACTCCCACACCCCCAGATGGGGACTGAGAAGAAAGACAGGACAGGATGGGGCCTGCCCATGGATTGATCCCATGGAAACTTGCATCCTAGGAAGAGTGAAGGCGAGGTCTCAGGTCCCCTTCTCCAGGGGTACCAGCCACACAAGCCCATTGGTCCCCAGGCATTGGCCACCCTTGTGCCCACTGGCTTGGACTCTGGGACAGGCTATGGGTACTATGTTCTTGGCACCCTCAGAAGTCCACGATTTCAGGGCTCTCCATCCCCAGCATTGCCTGCTACCAGCAATCTCTCTACCACCTGTCCCATTTGGGGGCACCAGCTGTCCCCTGGGTCCCCAAGGCTGAGCCTAACCTCCCCCTCCAAACAAAGGAGGCATCTTGACGGACACACCCATAACACGGCCCCTGCCCCGGCCTGATGCGGTGGCCCAGCTTCCCCGGGAATGGCCCCAGTCTCTCTGCATTTCCGCCTCAGGGCCACACACGTGCTGTTCCTTCCACACACACCTCTAGAAAGCCCTTCCCCCTCTCAGCCCAGGTCACAGCATACAGCTCTTCTACTTTCTGCTGGTTCCACATCTCCTCTGCCAGACTATGCAAGGCTATCAGCGCTAACAGTTCTGCTCCTGGCTGTCCACCTCTCCCCTACACAATCCCTGCAGAGAGGACGATAAACAGGTGGTCAGGGGTGGGTTTATGTAGATGTCTCCACAAGAATGAGCTATGTAGTAGGAAGAGCAAGCACAAAGGCCCTGAGGCAGGAATGTGCCAAGGAACAGCACTGGACCACGGGCAAGAGAAGGCGCAGGAGAGGAGAGCTCTGGGGGCAACAGTCCCAGCCATGAGCAGAAATGGCTTAGGCTCTGTTCAGGTGAGGAGCAGGTCTAAGCAGAGCAATGTGAACAATGTGTTCCAACTCAGGCTTCGAAAGCTCCCCTGACCTGCAGAACACCACCAGAGAAGGCCACTCACCTCTATGCCAAGCAGAGGGCGGGGGACCAGAGTGCACCTAGCCCCGTCTCAAGAGAGCTGTCCACCTGGCTGGGGGCACAGCTGCTCTGGGGAACAGGTATGCGGGTCACAGGGCTAGCCCAGGCTGGACACCCAGGGACAGATGCAGTGCCCCACTCGAGGCTGAGCTAGGCAAAGCTCGCATTTTCTATGCCTCTGCCACAGGCCCTGGCAGCACGGCCAACCCTGGAGGCTGGTCCCATGCTCACCTCCATCTCCCCAAGGAGGAAACTGAGGCATGGGAAGATAGCAAAACCTTCTGGGCTCCCATAACCAATACAGAGAGACAAGGCCTGGCACAGGGTCCAGGAGGGTCTTCCTGGCCATGCAGGGAAAGGGGCGGTGTGAAAGGCCCATTGGAGTGGGGTGTCCCTGTCCCATCCCAGGTCACAAGTTTTCACTTCTCAGCAGTGACAGGCCTAGGGTCTCACTGCAGCTCAGTTCCCATGGCAACCCCCACCTGGATACCACCTGGACATGTGACCAACTCATCACCACTAGCACAGCTTATACTGCCACAACGCAAGCCCTGTGTCATGTGAAACAGAGGTGACAGGCAGGGGCAGGGTGGGAGAGACAGGCCTTGGCTCAGGGTTCCAGCTCAGGCCCACCTTGTCCCCACAGGCCTCAGGCACCCCCATTTTCAAACAGGGAGAGCAAAGCTGGGCGTAGTGGCGCAGGCCTGTAATCCCAGCACTCGGGAGGCTGAGGCAGGAGGATTGTTGTGAGTTCGAGACCAGCCTGAGCTACAAAGTGAGCTTAAGGCCAGTCTGAACTGCATAGTGAGACCCTGTCTCAAAAAGACAAAAAAAAAAAAAAAAAAAAAAATCAAATAGGGAGAGCAATAGTGCCTTCTCCATGGCACAGATTCTACGGAGTTGCTGGCACATGGGAGCAGCTGTCGAGGTGGTAGTGGGGGCTCCTATCTGCTGGGCCTTTTGGGCACGGAGCACTGGCTATGTGAGGTACAAAGAGCCTCTAGAAGCAAAGCCTGTCCTGTAGGTGTACCCTGGGCTCATCAGGAGAATCAGGCTGAGGACGATGAGTTATGGCCCTGACTGCAAGCAGAGGGCCTGCTGCTCATGAAGTGCCCCCTCTGTGCCCATCGGCCCGCCTGGCACTGAGCAGACCGGACGATTCCAGGCCAAGGGGCTCAGTCTCTTGTTCAAGATCACACAGCTACAAAGGACCATGCCAGGACTGGAACCCACAGCAGGATATAGCAGTGACAAGAGCTCCTTCAAAAAAAGAAGACAGAGGCAGGGGAGATAGCTCAGCGGTCTAAGCGCCTGCCTGGCAAGCACAAGGTTCCAGTTTCAATCCCCAGCACTGCATGCTGTGCTCCTGGCCAGGGAACCCAGGGCACACTGTGCCAGCCCCAAACTGGGCATGGTAGTGCATGCCTGTAATCCCCGCACTGGAGCTGAGACAGGACAATCACTGCACGTCCAAAATGTGCAGGGAGACCCTATATCAACAACAAATATATAATTTTTTTTTTAATCAAAAAATCAGACAACAAGAGCCAGGGAGATGGCTCAGTGGAATAAGTGCTTCCCTGTCAAGCACAAGGGCTGAGTTCAATCTCCAGTTCAGAAAAAAAAAAATTAGAAAAAAAGTCAGACAACATAAGCTGGGTGTGATGGCACAAACCTTATGTATAATCCCAGCTCCCTGGGAGGCTGAGGCAGGAACATCACAACTTCGAGCCCAAACATGGACAACTTGGCAACTTAGCAAGACTATCTCAAAATACAAATGGCATTAGCCAGGCGTGGTGGCGCATGCCTGTAATCCCAGCACTGGGGAGGCTGAGGCAGGAGGATTGTTGTGAGTTCGAGACCAGCCTGAGCTACAAAGTGAGCTTAAGGCCAGCTTGAATTGCATAGTGAGACCCTGTCTCAAAAAGACAAAAAAAAAAAAAAAAAAAGAATCCCTAAAAAAAAATACAAATGGCTGGGGGTGGAGTTCTGTGCAGGGACCCTAGGCTCCCTTCCCAGGACTGCAAAAATGAGACAGTGAGACCTCAGAGATCCTGGAGACTCAGGCTGGCGATGGGATGGCAACTGGCTGGCAACGGCCCAACCGGTGCGCCCGGGCACTGGGGGTCCCTGCCTCTCTACAGGCTATTAGCACACGGCCCAAGCCACCACCTCATATGGAACTTGGTTTAGGGAAAGGGAGACTCTGGCCACCACCTATCAACCGTCAGCAGCAGGAGACCCACGGACGCACAGCTTCCCCCAGGCCCCAGCATCTCACCCTCGATCACGCCTACCGCTCTCACCAGTGTGCGCCCACAACCTCTCCTCCACGCACACACCACCCTACGGCAGAAGTCCCTTGGGCACAGTGGGCATTGTGAGCTCCAAAACATGCTCCGAGGACCACGACTCTGAACACAGCTGCCACACAGCATTGTAAGACACAGGAGATCAGCCCTCTCGGGGCCATGAAACCGAATCATTTTCCGAGGGCATTCACCATCAAGTGGTCACCTCCAAACAAGAGCTACTGCTCACCTTCCCCTTGCATCCCAGAGTAAGATGGATGCCCCTGCAAACCCCAAGGTCAGACAGCAGGGCTCCCCAAACCAAGGGCTCTCAGCACAGAGCAACAGCCTCAACCAACCAACATCCACTAAGCATCCTTCGGCCATCTGTGCTGGAGGAGAATTCTAAGGCAGAGCACATAGAGCCCCAGCTCCTGACTCAAAATACCCTCGGGGAGGTGACTCCTGGGATATGAGCGAAGCGAGGGCACTGTGGTGGGTAGCACAGCATGGGACACAGAGGGATACACCAGGGCTGGTTGGATAATCAGCTCGGTATTAAAAAAAGATCCCAAGCCGGGCATGGTGGCACATGCCTGTAATCCCAGCACTCGGGAGGCTGAGGCAGGAGGATTGTTGTGAGTTTGAGACCAGCCTGAGCTACAAAGTGAGCTTAAGGCCAGTCTGAATTGCATAGTGAGACCCTGTCTCAAAAAGACAAAAAATAAAAATAAATAAAAATAAATAAAAATAAAAAAAGATCCCAATGGGTGATGCAGCTGGAGAGACTTGGGTTCCTAGACCCCACCCTTAGGTAGGGGGCAGTGACTCTGGGTGGGGCAACCTGGAGGGACACTAGACCAACCCCAGCAGCAGCTGCACATGCAGGGATGGGGGACTGAGACAACAGTCTCACAGGCAGCTGTGGGACAGGTACACCAGGCTGCTCAGAGATGGCTTGGGCCCTGCAGAGGGAGGGAGGGGGCCTGGGAGATGGGCACACAAGGTGCCTGGGCAGTGGCAGGAAGCGGGCCTTCAGGGCACTAGACAGGAGCCCAGGCCAAACCAAGAACAGGCATGAAGCCAGGCCAGTAGCTGCCAGCTGGGGACAGAGGCAGACATGTCCCTATCCACACTTTCCCACCTGTGACCCTACACCGTAGCACACGTACCCAGTCTCAGTCCCCAAGCTGCAGACAGGGCACTCAGCTCACCAACAAACTGGGTTCTGGGCACCAAGTTCCACAGCTACACCACAAATACCAAGTCTCAACACCCCAATAGAACGCACAAGGAAAACCAGCCAACTAAACACATTCTGAAAAAATATCCAACCTCCCTGGAAACTCACCAGGCACCATTTCTTACTAAAATTAGCAACTGTTTGTTGATTTTATTAAATCACAATGCCGAGGCAGCTATAAAGCATAACAGATGGGGCTGGGGGGTGTGTAGCTTAGTGGTAGAGTGCTTCCCCGGTATGCAAGAGGCCTGGAATTGGATCCTAACACCACCAAAATATTAAATAAGTCAGATGTACTGTTACATGCCTGCAATTCCCCTGAACTCTCTGAGAGGCTGAGGCAGGAGTGTTGTAAGTTCAAGTCCCATCTGGATAATTTAGTGAGACCCTGCCTCAAAATAAAAAAAAATAAAAAGGGCTAAGGATATAGCTAAATGGTAATTACATATATTTGGTGTCAAAAAATCCCAAAAGAATGTAGGGACCCTAGCTTCTGCCCCTCACACACTGGCTTGTTCACCCATTTGTCAAGCACCTACTGTGTGCCGGTTCTCACCCTGAGTGGGTAGAAGACCCTGAAACAGAGAAGTGTGCTTATATTTTCCTAGGACTTAGAATCAAAGGCTTAATGTGAGCCTACTCCTAGGAACCTCTATTCTTAGAAAAATGACTCAAAACATCACGAAGGCACAATGCACAAAAATATTTCATGCAACAAACTCAACACAAAACATCAGAGCCGCAGAAAAACTAAAATGCCCACCAGGGAACAACGACCTGAACCACAGTACCTGCTGGTGCGTATTCTCCGCAGTATATTAAAGGCCATAAAAAAATGATACTTATAAAGAGCTTGCAATAGCAAGGAAAGAGCCCAAGCTGTAATACAGGAGCCACGCACAGGCCCAAGATCGTGTACATACCAGGAGCTCTGCAGGTAAACGCAAACTGCACAGAAAATGAATTCAGGGAGAGATATAAAAGCGTTCAGGGTGCTGGGAAAACATAATGGTCTTCTTTCTTCAGGCTCCTTTTCTGTACTTTCTACACCTTTCTATGTGCATAATGGAAAATGCAATAAAAACTTTCAATAGCAGCCACATGGTAGGAGTGGCCCAAAGAGTACAGGGTCCAGCAGGCAGGGAGAGGAATAGGGATCCAGGAGCCAAGCAGAAGAAACCAGCCCCAGCCCTGCACCTACCTTTGACATTGCTCAGGGAGAGGGAACGATCCTGGTCCGCCAGCCCAGGCCCCAGCCGGCCACTGCCGCCACTGTCCTTCTGCCTTGCCACTGCCACAGCAATGCCCACAGGAGGGTGCCGTACCTCAGCCTCCCCTTGAGCACCAGAGCCCTCACGCCCAAAGGCCTTGGCACTCTCAGGTCTCTCTGGATCCCGCTTCAGCTGCCGGCCACCACTGGATGCAGGACCCCCAGGGTGTGGGAGTCGAGCCTGGGCGCGCGGAGGGCCTGCAGAGGTGGGTGCTGGCTCAGGTTTCATGGTTCCAAGACCCCCAAAGGGGCTCTTTTTGCCAGATCCGCCGGGACGCACGGCCACCGCCTCTCGAGCAAAGCTGCCGCTGTACTTGATGAGGCTCTGCATGGCCGAGGCCTCCCCAGGTCCGTGGGACCCTGGAGCCGCAGGAGCACGGGGTAAAGTGCCCCCAGGGTCCAGGTAAGCCTTCTTGGAGGCATCGTCCTCAGCGGCGGCGCGGCTGGCATGGTGGTGCTGCGCAGCAAGCACGGCCATCTGCGTTGTGGCAAAGTTGCCCAATTCAAAGGGCTTCTTCCACTTGGGCTCAGGGCCCGGGGGCGCGGGAGCGCGTGCAGGCTCCAGACCAAAGAGCTTGGCAGGCTGCAGGCCCCCTCGGGGTGCGCGCTCACACGGCCGCGGATCGGCCTCCGGCTTGAGCAGCTCCTTGGGAGGCAGGTAAACGCGCGGATCTGGAGAAGCGCGCGCAGTCCGGGTAGGGGGCGCATCGGCAGGTGGCGGTGGGCGCTTGAGCGAGCGGATGACCGAGTTCTTCTCACGCAGTATCTCCGGGCGCTCGGGCCGCGGGGACCCTGGGGGCGCCTGCAGCACCCCAGGCCGCCCTGCCTCCCGCTCTCGCTCACGTGCCCGGGTGTCGCGCGCCTGAGATGCGATCTGGATGGGACCCACGCGCTCATCAAAGGCCTCCACAGAAGGCACGAAGGTGGGCGCTACCACACGATGCTCTCGTCCGGGCTCACGGAACACGGTGTAGACGCCAGCGGGCGCCGATGAGGGAGGTCCAGGGGTGCCCTTTGGGGGCAGTGGCGGCGGGGGCGGGGGCAACGGTGAGGGGCAGGGTCTTGGCACGGGCAGCAAGGCTTCCGCGCGTCGCAGCAGCCTCATGTTCTCTTCCTGCCTGGTGGCCTCCTTGACCCCCAGCCCCGCATCCGCTGTGCCATTGCACATGCCCAGCGCGGACGCCTGCAGTGCGCCCTTGCCCTTGGCCTCGGCCAGGAAGGGTGACAGGCGCTCGGCCAGGCGCGCGGGGACTCGGTCTGGGCGGCCCTCAGTCCGAGCCTCCTGTGTCAGGTCTACCACACTGCGTGGCCCCGCAGCCTCCTCACGTGCCCGGGGATCCTTCTTGCCAAACAGCGTGGGGTCCCCACTGCGACGCTCCTTAGTTGTCCCTTCCCGTGTTGACACGGAGCCTTTGGCCTGTGTGCCGGAGGAGTGGCTGCTGGTGGTTCTGGAGGAGGGTGCGTGGGAGTGCAGGACACTCTGAGTCCCTGGAGTAGGCAGGTAGAAGCAGTCTATGGAGAAAAGCACAGTCAACGCAGCCCACAACCCACCCGAAGCTGGGGCTCCTCCACCCCATGGAGAGGCTGCCCTGTGTCCCCTGGGTGACAAGGGACATCCACAAAGGTATTGCCCTTGGGAGGGTAGGCTTTGGAAAGGCTAGATACAACCAAGGTGTGCTGTGCCTCAGTTTCTTCGTCCGTAAGTGGGGAGAGGCTAGGATTGTTTTAAAGCTGCCCAGGGGGCCTAAGAAGGGGCTAGTTAGAAGGCTATGGGCACCCCGTGAACTTGTGGGGGGTTGGGGTGCTTAACGGTGAGGGCTCAAAAGGACATCTGAGGGGCTGGGGAGATGGCTCAGTGGAATAAGCGCTTCTCGGGCAAGTGCAAGGACCTAAGTTCAATCCCCGGTTCCGCAAAAAAAAGGACATCTGGGAGCCAACCATGACACACTGACCTGTAACCAACCTCAGCACTCTGGGGGGCTCAATTGGAAGGATCATAAATTTGAGCCTAGCCTGGGCAACCTGGCAATTTAGATCCTGTCTCAAAATTTTAAAAATTAAAATAAAAAGATTGAGGATACAGCTCAGTGTGAAGGCCCTGGGTTCAATCTCTAGCACCACATACACAAATAAGTAAAAACTTTGAAAGGCATTTTAAAGCCCAGCATAGTACACAAGCCTGTAACCTCAGCACTTAGGAGGCTGAGGCAGATGGAATTCAAACTCAAGGTCAGCCTGGACTACATAGCAAACCTGTTCTCAAAAGGAAAAGGAACGTTTTACAGGGTTGCATGCCAAGGGCAGAGGGCCTGCCTACCAGGACAATAATATAAACAGCTGGTGAGGGTCCCAGACAAGGTCCCGAAGTTCCAACTCCTTCCCAGCCCCTAACCCCACCCACTCCCATCCACTTACCTTTCTGGGTATCAAATATGCTGGGCTGGCCCAGCTGGCTGAGGAGGGGGCTCCCGCTGCTGGGGGGCTCCAGGTGGTTCAGGTGGAGGTAGGAAGGGTACAGTCCGCTTGGCAGGTGGGAGAAACCTGGAGGAGAGAGCAGGGCTGTAGCACATGAGCCTTCTGAGCTGAGTGGTGCTGTGTTTTGTTTTGTTTTTTTGGTGGAAGGGGGAATTGAACTCAGGCCCTTGCACTTGCAGTTCCAGGCCCTGGGGCTTAACCCCAGCCCCCAAAGTGAAGTGTGCACCCCAGGCTTGGAAAGAGGATCAGATTGGATCCTGGGGAGGGGTCACTGACTGAGCCCCAACTCTGCTTTGCCACTGTTACATTCCTTAAAACCTCAAAACCAACCTGGGAGGTCCAAACTCTTCCTCTGACTACAGAAAAGAAAACTTGAAAGCCGGGCGTGGTGGCGCATGCCTGTAATCCCAGCACTCGGGAGGCTGAGGCAGGAGGATTGTTGTGAGTTCGAGACCAGCCTGAGCTACAAAGTGAGCTTAAGGCCAGCCTGA